>BDJD01008636.1:8158-23756 GCA_002564525.1 Rosa multiflora | reverse complement strand
TTTTCGATACCTAAAAGGAACCATTGATTTGGGACTGTTCTTTCCCTACAGAGAGACAAGAGGGACCGCAGATGGAACTGCAATCCCTGAAGGAAATATTGATGGTGAAAGTGCCACACACTACACCGAAAAGCCAAATGATGTTTTGGTTGGTTTTGCTGATGCTGGGTACCTCTCTGACCCACATAAAGGTCATGCCCAAACTGGTTATGTATTTACCATTGGGAACACGGCGATATCTTGGAGATCAACCAAGCAAACCCTTGTGGCTACCTCCTCGAACCACTCAGAGATCATCGCTCTACATGAGGCGGTTCGTGAGTGTGTATGGTTAAGAGCTATCATCACACATATTCGAGGGACTAGTGGTTTGAGTTCTACCACTGAAGAGCCTACTTGCATTTATGAAGATAATGCAGCTTGCATCGAACAGATGAAGATAGGATATATCAAGGGTCAAATACAAAACACATATCGCCAAAGTTTTTCTACAATCAGCAACAACAGGCCCTCCTCAAGATTCAAGTGAATTAAGTAAGGTCTGAGGAGAATGTGGTAGATTTGTTCGCCAAATCATTGCCTAAGGCCATATTTGAGAAACATGTGAAAAGCATAGGAATGCGAAAACTTTCCAAGCTCCCTTGATTAATGTAAAGATCAGGGGGAGGTGTAGACGTCAGGAGGAGTCTAATACACACATGTCATTCTCAAATGTAGAAGGTGCGTTGTGCTCTTTTCCTTCGACCAAGTTTTATTTTTTGTCCCACAGGGTTTTTATTGTTACTTGGCAAGGTTTATAGTGAGGCAACAATTTATGCACCATTTCGTCTTTGACTTGGCACAAGGGGGAGTGTTAAAGGAAAAGCACATTATGTGCCTTCGTCAAAGAAACAGACGAAGAGGGAATCAAGCAATTACAAATGACAGCTCAATCAGCATTTAGTATCATCAATGTAATTGATGTTTCTGTTGTAATCCTATCCCTATATAAAGGGGTTATGAATGAAATGAGTAGACCATTCCCATCCATTTTTACTTTTACAAATCTGACTTTTCAGGGTGTTTTGGGAAGTGTAAAAAGATTTGGGATGAAATATTATTAAAAAAATAAAATGGGGTGTGGTTTGTAATTTTAGGGGTGCAAATTTCACTCCCCTTTGTAAAATTACCAATTATCAATATCAATTGCTTCTTTCTCTCTCTGCTTCTCCTTCCTTCTTCCTCAAATTAGTGTGTGATTCTCTACCATTGTTATTTTGACCTTGAGCTTTTTACTATCATGACCATGAATTTTAGCAATTCTAACCTCATTAGTGATGTCAAAGTGAAAAATTAGTCTCAAACAAACTCTATTTTCGAGGTAATCAAAGGGGTTAATTCTTCTTCGTTTTTTGTTGTTATTGTTTTCCATATATAAGTGTTCATTCATTGTCTTATGTGTGAATATCCCTTTGGTTTTGTTGTCCCATTGCAGCTGTATTTTCGAAGTTGTTCTTATTTTAAGGATTTACTCTACTTCCAGGTTGGTTTGAAGACCCAAAAAAAAAAAACAACACAAGAGAAGAGAAGAGAAGAGAATAGGGAAAGAAGAAGAAATTCAGAAGAAGAAAAAAGTGGAGAAATCAAGAAACCAAAGAAAAGAAGAAGAAGAAGAAGATGAGAGAGATGGAAGGAAACAAGAGTGTTGAATAATAAAAAAGTACCCACAATGTACAAAGTGTATAGCTGTCGCAATTATTCAAAAAAAAAAGAGATGAGGATAATGACAGCAGTTAAACACATATTATTTACAAATTATCTCTTTCTCAAATTCAAACAAGTTTGAACGGTTGACCAAGTTTGAGCGGGGATACGCTACAAAAAAAAAACAGAAAACTGAAGAAAGCATTCAAATTGTGGTTCAAATATCTCAAAAAGAGATAAGAACAAGGTGGCAGAGGGCGTCCAAGTTCAATCTCAAAGTCAAAGATGAAGTCTCCGATCAACGGCTTATCTTCATGAGCTTCGGGAGATTCAAATTTCAAACAAATGCTTATCCAGCCCTCTAGAGTCTTCACTGCCCCTATATAAGAAACACAAGGCCGCATAAGAAAGGGGAGAGAAACAGAGGAATTAGTAAGTTGAGGCACTGCATCAAAACAAAGCATCGTTCAAAAGGGAGAGATAGTTACCTGGAGACGATGACCCGGCGAGGAGCTTTAAAGTCAGGTATCCTGCTGATTCCATGGTCTTTTCCTACTATTTCATTTTATTATTGCTGATGTCTTCGTGAGTGCAGACTTGCCTCTACTTCTAAGCACCAGAAAGGCAGAAATAGTCCCTACAAAATCAAACAAACACACTCCTCTCTATGGAATTTTTGTCTTCATATTTGGAATCAAAGGGTCTTCCCTTGAAGCAAGGGATTGTAATTAAGGGATATTCTTTATCTCGAATGGGTCCGAACTTAACATAATAAAACTCTATTTCCGTTAGTGAAATAGAGTGAGATTGTGTTGAGTATATCTATTTACTATTTTTGCACAACATAATTTTTGGCACGCCCAGTGGGACCCATTCTCCTTTTCATCTCCTTTATGAAGACACTAATTTATTTTGTGTGTGTGTTTCTCAGGAAACAATACAATGGCACCACAAGTTACCGTGTTCTTCCACAAGCTCCCAGCAGTTGGCGACAACACAAAAAGAACTGGTCATCGTATGTCCTTTGTGATCGGTCATGCACCCATCACCCGAAGCATGACGAAGCCTAAGCATGGAGCCAAACAAGACAAGAAGGCTGTAAAGGTTGTCAAGACTCAGATCGTTAAGACCCCCTCAAAGAATGCCATCAGAAACCAGAGGAAAAGAGCCGCCAGGGCTCAGAGGAAAAGAGATGCTGAGGCCAAAACAATTGAGGCCATCTTGGCGGAAATTGCTCAGTTGACACCGACTCTGGTCAAAACCACTGACGCTCCCAAGACTCCTTCCGCTACTAAGGTCCACATGCCAGCTCATTTCATGGTTGGCACTGTCCCGGTCTATCTACCTAACACTGAGAGTGTGATGGTGACCTCTACTGAGGAGAAGGATGAAGACGAAGCTTCAGTGGCTCGAGAGTCCACCACCTCTTCACAAAGAGTTATCATACGGGAAGGTCAAAACATCGACCCAAGGCAAATAGCTGAAGGGGTAATCTAGGCCCTCGATGCACCGTCAAAGAGTGCAGGGAGGCCAAAGGGGGCTAGAAACAAAGAGTATCAAGTTTTCAAAGATGACTCTTACTCAGGGCCAGTCACCCGCAACAAGGCTCACAAAATGACGCCTAGAGATGCTTCTTCAGTGGGCACTGCATCAGAAGATGGGGGGCAAACGTGGAAAGATAATCCACTCTATGAGACATCTGTAAAAGAAAGAGTTTCTCAGCTGCAAACTGACTGCTCCTCACAGGGTTCAGAAAGCAGTGAAAGCAGGTAGCCCGATGGTGCACAAGTGCTGGTGGCTAACCCACAAAGCCCAGAAGAGCAGATGCAAGAGTTACAGAGAAGGCTAGCTCAACTTGAGTTAGAGGCGATCCGGAGGCAGGAAGAGGAAGCCAAGAGGCGCGCTGAAATAGAAGCAGCAGCAGCCAAAAAATTGGAAGAAAATGAGGCTGAAGTAGTTGCATTGGTAGCACAACTAGCCCTTATGGCCAATGACAAAGGCAAGAACAAGGACACGGCATATCTGTTTTCAGAATGAAAACATGAGGAAAGAGCAAGTTCTTCAGGCGGCTCAAACACATTCTCCCCGGATGACATCAAGACAATGATAGCCGAGGGGATTAAAGAATTTCAGTTATCTTTGAATCCGCCTGTGATTGGGTACAGAAAGCCATACCCTACTCACTATGATGCCATACCTTTTCCTAAGGGGTATCAAAGACCGTCCTTCGATAAATTCGATGGAATAAACGGCTCCCCTCAAGAACATTTGGCCCACTTCTATTCAGCTTGTGGAGAGACTTCTCAGATGGACGCCTTATTGGTTAGGAAATTTGTCCAGTCTTTCAAGGGTTCGGCCTTCACATGGTACAATCAGCTCGAACCAGGGTCTATCACCACATGGGACGACATGCAGAGATCATTCTTGGCATAATTTGTCAGCTCCAAGAAAAAGATCTCAATTATCGACTTGGCTGACGCAAGACAAAAGGTGCGGGAAAACGCCAACGACTTTATCACAAGGTGGAGAAGTTTAAACCTCCAGTGCCCTGAGAAGTTGACCGAACAATCTGCAGTTCAAATGTGCGCCAACAACCTGTTCCCGGATATTGCGACTTTTGTTGGTACTGCAGAGCCTTAAACATTTGATGCATTAGTGTCAAAGGAAAGTAATGTAGAGAGGTAGATAGCTCGCCAGAAGATAATAACCCCAAAAGTTCAGGCTGGGGACAAGAAATTTGATCCTAATAAACCTACGATAAAGAGGGGGGAGTCAATGGCCACCTTCATCAAAACTGAAAAGAAGAGTGAGGGTACCAGCAACAGTCGACGAAGAGATGAGCGACCGCGAAGACTCAAATTGAAGGAAAGGAAGCAAGTCAAGTACTCCTTTGACGATGATGATGTGGACTCAATCTTTGATGAGCTTCTCGCAACAAAAGCCATCAAGCTTCCAGAATCGAAGCGTCCTGCTGAGATGAACAGGACCAATAACCCCAAGTACTGCAGGTACCATCGCTTGGTTGGCCATACACTGAAGGACTGCTACGTCCTCAAAGATATAGTCCAAGAGATGATCAATAACCATGAAATAAAGATCGACTCGTCTCCAAACAGAACTGCATCAGCAAATGTGGTCGAAGAAAGTCTTGCAGTGGCTACCCCACCAATAAAAGTTGCAACTGTCTCGCTACCAGAGGGTGTTATACGGGTGGCTTTTCAAGTGGACAATGAAGTCAAGACTGTTCACGCATACCCAGATATGCCCGGACCTGGGAATCCAAAAATTTCAAGTCTGTATGAGCTAATAACTGCACCAAGTTTTGACATTTGGGAAGATTCAGAAGAGTCAGATGGTTCAGCAAATGAGTGGCAGACATTGGCTAAAGTGTTCAAGCATCGCCCTGTCAACACTAGGTCCTCCGCTCAATCCAGAGTTAAGATCAGGGGAAGACCGTCCTTGAAAAATAAGAAAAAGAAGAAGAGAGCACCCAAGAAAGTTCAAATCCTTGAAGAGGAAGAATATGAACAACCACCAAGGGTGCCAATCACCCTTCGAGAATTCCTACCTAAAGAACTTCTCGAAGACGGACAGCAAGAAGAGGGTGAAGAGGTGCTTGACTGTTGCATGGTCACCATCGAGGGTCCTAAAGGATCAGACACCCAGGCGGACGACAGAAGTTTAGATAAGTCAGAACCCGAGGTTAATAAGATCACTCTACGCTTTGGATTTAGTATTCCAGGAGTTGACAAGCAGAAAGAAGTGAATGTCCCATCTGGTAGCCCGAAAAAGTCAAAAGTGAAAATTGTTCCAGAGAACACGGCGAACAGGTCTGCAATAACTCTGACATCGAAGAACTCTAAACCAGAACAGAACGAGAGCCGAGGAAGGGAGTCATCACACAAATGCAAATACAATGTGCTGGCTCACCTGAAGCGTGTCTCGGCTATGTTGAGTGTATATTATGCACTACAGATGTCAAAGGAACTGAGGGAAGCCCTCATTGAAGCTTTGATGAGCCCTGACATGTATAAGGAAGAAATTGCAGAAGTTGCCATAACCACGCCAAGAGTTTGTACCAACTGCATGGAGTGCATTACCTTTAGTGAGGAAGACCTTCTGTTAGGATCCGAGTACCACAACAGACCTCTCTATGTCACAGGACTTGTAGGCAATACGACTCTCAATCGGATTCTCCTAGATGGTGGCTCAGCTATAAACCTCATGCCACTCAAGACGCTCCATATGATAGGGATGAGTGCAAAACAACTATCCCCATCCATGTTGACAATCCAAGGGTATAATCAATCTGGGCAGAAAGCCGTGGGCACCGTCGCACTACAGGTGGAAATTGGAGAATTATACTCGGACGCCTTGTTTCATGTGATTGATGCTCTGACATCCTTCAACATACTGTTGGGGCGACCTTGGCTCTATACATATGGCATTGTTCCTTCGACTTTACATCAATGCTTCAAGTTTATTGAGGATGGGGAGGTCAAAAAGATACTGGCAGATGTAGATCCTTTCAAAGGCGAAGAAGTTAACTATTCAGATGCCAAATTCTACAAACCTCCGACCTTTAGTTTTGCACAGCCACCAAGAACTGGGTCACTAAAGGATAGCGCAACTGAACAAAAGACCGAAAAAGAGAAGCTTGAAGCTGTGAAGCCACCAAAACCTGTCCGAGTCAAAGTGACAACCCCAAAAGATGAAAATCCAATGAGCTCAAAAGCAGCAAAGCCCAAAGTGATCTTCAAATACTCAAAGAAAGACCAGCGAGAACCTGGGCAAAAGGCACTAGTTCCGGTCAGGGATACGATGGAGGCGCTCATGACAAGCTACACTAAGCCTCTTCGCAAGATTGATCAGTCTATCCCAAGAGGCAATATGGTAATCTCCATAGTATTTGGGAATAATAAGGGCTAGAACAAGCGCTTTGTCTGATTTAGAAGTACATCATCTACTTCAGTAAGGGTGAAATCTAAGAGGTTCAAAAGCAACCCAAAGAGTAATGCACTCAGGATTACGGTTCAGCAGGTCAACGGCATGCTTAAGGCAAAGATTCCCGAATCAGAAGCTCCCGAGACAAAAAATTTTACCGATCATGAAAAGACTATCTTCCAAGAGGAACAAGTGACAGAAAAGCCATTACGTGTTTCTGTCTTTCAATGCGTAGGGAGGAAGGATCCACCCCGAGTTCCAGTCTTTCAGCGCCTAGCAATTGAAAATCAGCCTCGTGTCTCAGCTTTCCAGCGTTTGGGCAAGATTCCGAACAAACCGCAAGAAAACAGAAAATGGAAAGTTAAACGACACACAAAGGTAATCTTCAAGAAGCCTGTGGACTCTATGATAAATGAAGATGCAGAGGGGTCAATATCAGTAAACTGTGTTTCGCTTGAAGAGGATCCAGACCAAGAGCAGACTCTAGAATTCATTGACACTGCCCAGCCTGCTCCCCCACAAATGGAAGATGGAGGACAAGCAACCATTGACGACCTCCAAGAGATCAACCTTGGGACAACTGAAAACCCAAAACCTATATTTGTAAGTGCTCTGTTGACTCCAGATGAATTAGAAGGCTACAAATATCTTCTCCAGGAATACAAAGATGTCTTCGCTTAGGGTTATCAAGATATGCCTGGTTTAGATTCAAAAGTGGCAGTTCATAAGTTAGCAGTCTCATATCAGAAACGTTGGGTAAAACAAGCTCCTCGACGCTTCCGCCCAGAGCTCGCTGTCCAGATCAAGGCTGAGGTTGATAAGCTCATTGACGCTGGCTTCATTCGAGAAGTTAAGTATCCCACATGGTTGGCAAGCATCGTCCCTGTTAAGAAAAAGAATGGACAGATCCGCATCTGCATTGACTACAGGGATCTTAATGATGCATGCCCAAAAGATGAGTTCCCACTCCCAATCACGGAGCTATTGGTTGATGCCACAATAGGATATCGCGCATTGTCCTTCATGGCCGGTTTCTCTGGCTATAATCAAATTAAAATGGCACCTAAAGACGAGGAACTCACTGCATTTCGTACACCAAAAGGCGTATATTGCTACACTGTAATGCCCTTCAGTTTGAAAAATGTAGGCGCAACTTATCAGAGAGCCATGACAGTCATCTTCAGCGATATGTTACACAACACTGTCGAGTGTTATGTCGATGACTTGGTAGTCAAGACAGGGAAAAGAGAGCATCACCTAGCCGACTTGAGAAGGGTATTTGAAAAGCTCCGGAAACATCAACTGAAGATGAATCCCTTAAAATGCGCATTCGGGGTAACATCTGGGAAGTTCCTTGGCTTTATTGTCTGGTATCGAGGAATAGAGGTAGACCCCACCAAGATCAAGGCGATCAGAGAAATACCTCCCCCCAGGAACTTGCGAGAGTTAAGAGGGTTACAAGGAAGACTGGCCTATATAAGAAGGTTCATTTCAAACCTTTCTGGAAGATGCCAACCCTTCACAAGATTGATGAAGAAGGACGTTCCATTTGTATGGGATCAAGCCTGTCAGAACGCTTTCGATAGCATTAAGGAGTATTTTCTTAAACCTCCAGTATTAATGGCACCCATCAAAGGAAAACCACTAATTCTTTACATTGCAGCACTTGAGCGATCATTGGGGGCATTACTCGCACAAAATAATGATGAGGGGAAAGAAAACGCTCTGTATTACCTAAGCAGGACACTTGTGGGGGCAGAACACAATTACACTCCTATCGAAAAGGTCTGCCTAGCCTTGGTCTTTGTAGCTCAGAAGCTACAACATTATTTGCTTGCTCATAACATCACCTTGATCTCCAAAGCTGACCCACTCAGGTATCTAATGTCAAAGCCCGTGCTATCCGAACGCTTAGCGAAATGGTCTCTGTACCTGTTAGAGTTTGACATCAAATACGTGTCCCAAAAGGCCATCAAAGGGCAAGCACTTGCTGATTTATTAGCAGCACATCATGTGCCTGATCATATGGAATTACTTGAGGACTTGCCAGATGAAGAAGTTTTCTCAACAGAAACGTCTACATGGCAGCTTTACTTTGATGGGGCAGCTAGGAAAAGGGGGGCAGGGGCAGGCATTGTGCTCATTACACCATCTGGGGGACTAGTCCCGTACTCATTCTCTCTCATGGCCATATGCTCAAATAATGTTGCAGAATATGAGGCGTTGATCATTAGCCTTGAGATAGTGCTGGAAATGAGGATTGACACTTTGCAAGCCTATGGAGATTCTCAGTTAATTGTCAGGCAAATAAATGGTGAATATGCAGTCAAAAATGAGAACCTCATCTCGTACTATCAGAGGGTCAAATATCTCATGGCGCAGTTTCAGGAAGTACATGTTAGCCACATTCCCAGATCCGAGAATGACAAAGCAGATGCACTGGCTAATTTGGCAGCATCCTTGACCCTCCCAGATGAGAGAGATGTCCATATCACAGTTGGGGAACGTCGGTTATTGCCTCCCGCATGTGAACGGCAGGAGGAATCCCAAGAAATACATGCAGTCTCAGTGCTCGAAATCGAAGAAGAAACAGATTGGCGAAAAGACATGATTAAGTACTGCCAAACCAGAAAGCTCCCTAGTGATCCGAAGAAAAGAGCATACGTGAGACGAACAGCCCTTCGGTTTGCTTATATGAATGACACCTTGTACAAAAGGTCCTTTGATGGAGTACTTCTAAGGTGTTTGTCGAAAGAAGAGGCAGCTAAAGCTCTTAAAGACACCCATTCAGGTATTTGTGGAGCTCATCAGGCCTGTCCAAAACTTGCAGCTCAGCTGAAACGAGTAGGCTACTACTGGCCGACAATGGTACAGGATTCAGTAAATTACGCTCGAGCCTGCAAGGCATGCCAGCTACATGGAGATTTCATACATCAACCTCCAGTCCCTCTTCATCCTGCAACTCTCTCATACCCCTTCGAAACATGGGGATTGGATGTTATAGGTGTTATAAACCCTAAATCCTCACGCCTGCATCAGTATATATTGGCTGCAACATATTATTTTTCTAAATGTGGTGAAGCAATTCCCCTGAAGGTAGTAAGAGCAGAGGACGTTGCAAATTTTATCAAGGCTCACATCATACATCGTTTCAGAGTCCCCTTAAAGATAATATCTGACAATGCCTCATATTTCAAGTGCAAGGCCATGGTGACATTATGCGAGAAGTACAACATCCAGCATGCATTTTCGGCAAGTTATAATCCGACGGCTAATGGTCAAGCATAGGCTTTCAATAAAGTGCTTTGCAACATTCTAAAGAAAATGGTCTAAGGAAATAAAAGAGATTGGCATGATCGTCTCCCTGAAGCACTATGGGCCTATAGAACCATCGTACGCACGACGACTGGTTGCACACCATACAGCTTGGTTTATGGATCTGAAGCAGTGTTACCATTAGAAGTTCAGCTGCCATCCTTGAGAATAGCCACATTATTAGCAAATTCTGATGAAAATGCTCAGATCAGAGTTGCAGAACTCGAAGCACTTGACGAAAAGAGACTTGCAGTCCAACAGAGGCTCGAAATCTACCAAGCTCAGGTTGCAGGCGCCTTCAACAAGAAAGTTAAATTCCGATCCTTTAAGGTAGGAGACTTGGTTCTAACAATCCGAAGGCCTATTATTGTTACCAGAAAGTCAAAAGGGAAGTTTGAGCCGAAATGGGAGGGCCCGTATGTTGTCACTAGAGTCTTCACTAAAGGTGCATATGAGCTTTCAAATGCAGACGGAGACTGTATCTACCCCTGCGTGAATGGGAAGTTCGTCAAGAAGTTCTTCATCTAAAAAGCTCGCTTGGCTGAAAATCTGAAAGGGTAGCCCACGCAAAATCTGAGCACAAAAAAAAAAGAAAAAGAGCTCGCTGGATTGAAAACCCGAAAGGGCGGTCCAGGCAAAACCTAGAGCACAATACCCCAGAACTACGACGGCTTGATCCCTCAAAAGGGGTACGTAGGCAGTCTAGCCTCAAAAACTAGATGCAGCCACCCAATCAAAAAAATATCTCTCCATTCCTGAATCAATCAGGGGAACTACGTTTGGCTTGATCCCTTAACAGGGTACGTAGGCAGTCTGGTAATAACTGGATTCATCCATCTTTTCCAACACGTCTGCTTTCCTTTATTTAATTTGTGGTTAATTTATCAATAATCACATGTTGAATGATCACAGGTCTACAAGCAAATCAAGGAAGGGAAAAATAAGTAATCATGATAACTTCAGTTCTTTTTATTATAGGAGAATGAAAGCAATCACAAAATGAAGGCAACTAAACTGAGGTACATTTAAAGAAAAGGCTAACCAAAGAGAGGGAGAACAAGAGTTCCAAACAAAATCATAAAGAAAGAAACAACATCTGAATATCTATGCAGTTGGAAAAAGGGAAATAAAAGAATCAAGTGACTTCTGATACTTTTCTCGCTCCAGCTTGCTTGAAGATATAGCCTGTTCGATCTCTGGGAGCTTGTCCTTTGCACAATCCGACTTCTCTTTAAGGAGCTGTCGCCCTTGATCCTCCTGCTCTTTGATGGATTCCTTCAGCAACTTGATGGTGTTCTCAATAGAGGCCTTCTGACTGTCATGCTTCCGACGACGCTTCCCAAGCCGCTCCTCGTCAGCTTTGATATCAAGTTCTGTAGCTTGCAAGTCTTGGAGTTTCTTGGAAGAATCTGCCAACCGGGAATCTAAGTCCTGTTTGACTTTCATACACACCTCATAGTCAGAAATCAGGTTATCAGCAAACTCAACATCAACTCCTGTGCTCTCTTTCAGAAGTGCAATATTTCTCGAAGAATCCACTGCTGCCGCTAGCATATCTTTAATGGTAGAGGTAAATTTCTCGAACAGATCTTTACCAGATTTCAAGGACTCAATGATGGGATGGAGCATACCCAAAGCTAATTGGATTCCTTCACGATGGGCCAATAAATCTTCTGGTGTCTTTGAGGAAGAAACTTTCACAAAAATGTCACTCACATGACCAATAAGATAGTTCCTCGTAAATAAAGCCAGCCCAGGATCGAGTATGGTTGATAGAAAGCTCCCCACGTCCTCTACAGTCGGCATGCACTTGGTTGAGGGATTTTTGCTAGAAATACAGGCTTTCTGAGGCACAACTGTTTTCTTAACACCTTGATTAATAGTAGTTTGAGCCCTTTGGGGACTCCCGTTGCTCTGACGCTCTGCAGGTTGCCTTTTAGAAGTTCGAGCTACAATTTCCGCTCTAGAAGGATCAGTATTAGAGCTAAATCCACTTTCTGTTTGTTGGACATTTCGAACGGCTGCTGAAGGATTAGAAGGATGCAAACTATCAGGTTTCCTTTTGAGTGCCTTTTGTGCATCTTGAATGCCAGATCCTGTCTTGGGAAGACTCACCTCTCTGGATACTGTTCCTTCAAGGGTCGCCACCTTCTCATGGTTAATACGCTTCCTACTGATACGGTTATCACCATCTGGCCCAACCTTGCTAAGACTCGTTTGAGAATCCTGACTCTCTGGCCTCGGTAAAGATGAAATCTGAACTTCTTTTCTCAAATCTGCAGAAACTTCAGCAAGTTTGTTCACTATAAAGACACGATGATCGGGCTCAGGAGATTTCTTAGTGAAAGTCTTCGATACTGAAAGCCCTAGATAAGGTATACAAGCTTTGAACCACCACTTGCAGTACCACCATGTGCATTCTCCTTCACGTGTCGATCTCGGAATATAAAAACGAGCTGTTGTATTCCTCCTGTAAAGAATAGACTGGGCTCTTGCTAAGTCCTTAACAAAACACTGCTTCCTCTTCGACACACTAAAAGAGAGGCAGTTAGAGGGAACACTCTGATTATAGCCGAATTGACGTGCAAATCTGTTGGGATAATACGGCTCTAAAATAAGCTGACCATCTACTCTCACAGGAAGGCATGCAGAGCGTAGGCCAAAAAGAAACTCAAATCTCTCATCTGACAGAGTCCTATCATCTAACAGAAAACAACCCTCAGTTTCGAGAAAAGCATGGGGACGATAGATTACAGACTTGTTATCCCGAAAGACCATTCTGGCGCAAGTAATGGACAAATCTTTGCTTGCAACATAAGCATACCTCGCTAGACGCGGATAATCTGTTGGAAACTCACTATCCGTTCGTCGTTTACACAACTGCGGAAAATACTCCCCGAACCAGCCAAGTACATAATGTATGGGTAAGCACACTTTTGGGGGGTGTCCCCTACCGGATGAGAAGCAACTTCTCCAAGACGGTGATAAATATACCCTAATGTTGTTGGTGCAATGGAAACTTTAACTCCTTTTGCCATCAAACACGCCATATGAAATGTCCCTGGCTTTATTGTTTTATCCCATGCGGGTAAGACGAACCTGTAAAAAAAAAAAAAGTGTGTCAGGAAAATGCATCCAATACAAACTGGCAAATAAAATGAAATGGAGAGGGGACAAACCTGCACAACCAAAAAACAATAAAAGCAGCAAGCTTCCCTTCCTCAGAAATTCTCAATGGTAGTTTAGGGGTCCTTGGCTTCGGCCGCACTGCCTTGACTTCACTAGGTGAAGCATATATGAGTTCCCCTCGGAAAAAATGTGTAAGCCATTGATCCCAGTAAATGTCATCGTACCCATACTCGATACACAATGCAGAATGTATCTGTAAAAGCTCCAGGACTGTGGGAGGATATAAATCTTTATTCCGCAAATCCTTTTTAGTCGGAAGAAATTCTTCATATGGAACGCCAGAAATGGGCAGACCTCCGATAACTTGCAAGTCAGATAAAGAAATGCTCATCTCACCATTGGCAAAATGCAATGTGTTGGACAAAGGGCCCCATAATTCACAAAATGCCCTCCAAACATTCTTTGAAGACTCGTAAGGATAGCGAGAAACAGCAACATACAGCTCCATATATACCTGCTTTGTATAAGGTATCCTTGAAGGTCTCCAAGATAGTTTCAGTCCATTCTAATACGCCAAAGCCAAAGATTGATCGACCTCGAAATTTAAAATCATGGCCCCATTCTTGCTTACTCTGCAACATCCTGTGCAGTGCTGGATAAAAGTTCATTCCGACCAACATCTTGTCATCACCATGCTCAGCATTGTTCACCTTTTCCAGAGTATAGGCCTGAAACATGTTGCCATAACTTGGACACGATTTGATTACCTCATCCTCTGCATGAGGGTCGAATTTAAGAATGCCAGAACGCACACCGGCCTGAGTAGCCCACGTTGGCCGACTCTCAAGCGATATGGTAAGCTTGATATCGAACTTAAAGGAAGAGATCTCTCGTATTCCAGACCGTTTTTGGCTACACGTTCGCCTTTTCTGGGAACTCGTTCTGTACAAAGTTCTCCACGTGGGTTCATTTTCTGAAAACATAAATCATGACAAAATGGTCAAGCCTCGTACGCGCAAAGCCGTTACACACACGATGCTTGAGGGGGCAACTGTTGAATAATAAAAAAAATACCCACAATGTACAAAGTGTATAGCTGTCGCAATTATTCAAAAAAAAAAAAAGATGAGGATAATGACAGCAGTTAAAAACATATTTATTTACAAATTATCTCTTTCTCAAATTCAAACAAGTTTGAACGGTTGACCAAGTTTGAGCGGGGATACGCTACGAAAAAAAAAAACAGAAAACAGAAGAAAGCATTCAAATTGTGGTTCAAATATCTCAAAAAGAGATAAGAACAAGGTGGCAGAGGGCGTCCAAGTTCAATCTCAAAGTCAAAGACGAAGTCTCCGATCAACGGCTTATCTTCGTGAGCTTCGGGAGATTCAAATTTCAAACAAATGCTTATCCAGCCCTCTAGAGTCTTCACTGCCCCTATATAAGAAACACAAGGCCGCATAAGAAAGGGGAGAGAAACAGAGGAATTAGTAAGTTGAGGCACTGCATCGAAACAAAGCATCGTTCAAAAGGGAGAGATAATTACCTGGAGACGACGACCCGGCGAGGAGCTTTAAAGTCAGGTATCCTGCTGATTCCATGGTCTTTTCCTACTATTTCCTTTTATTATTGCTGATGTCTTCATGAGTGCAGACTTGCCTCTACTTCTAAGCACCAGAAAGGCAGAAACAGTCCCTACAAAATCAAACAAACACACTCCTCTCTATGGAATTTTTGTCTTCGTATTTGGAATCAAAGGGTCTTCCCTTGAAGCAAGGGATTGTAATTAAGGGATATTCTTTATCTCGAATGGGTCCGAACTTAACATAATAAAACTCTATTTCCGTTAGTGAAATAGAGTGAGATTGTGTTGAGTATATTTATTTACTATTTTTGCTCAACAAAGAGGCAGAGAAGAGAGGTAGAATTTTTACGTTGAAGCTGCTAAGATCCTATCATTTCTTTACATATGATTATGTGACCTTTTATCTTTAGGTGCCACCAAGGTTTTAAATATCGGTACTTTCATATCTATCGGTACTTTGAAAAAGGGAGATATCGGATATATCGGGGATATATCGGAGATACAGTGTACGAAAATATCGTTTTTGAAAAAAGTAAATTTATTAGAAATTTAGAACTACATATAAATACATATGAATGTAAACTTCATCTACATTCAAAAAGAGACTCTAGGCTGTTGAAAAGCCACTCGCTGGTCTACGAAAATGCAATAATCAGACCAAGACATATGACCCATACAGTGCGAATTGTAGTGATGAACATGATAGTTATAGATCTCTTTAGAGCTGCCGACTGTTTCTCCTATAAGGGGACAATAAGGATGGACCCAACTAGATGACTGATCATATTGATTATATCCATAAGCATCATAACCAAATTGATTGTTGCCTTCATGAGATTCATTTGAGATCCCACTGCGCTCTGTGCCTAAACTGATAGAGTCAAAACTTAAGGCAATTGAAGAAACATCAGATGGGGTACTTTGATCATCAATTGCACCTCT
>BDJD01008635.1:29938-48283 GCA_002564525.1 Rosa multiflora | reverse complement strand
CCTAATATACACGGCTTTGATTCAAAGCCTTTGAAGATGTCCTGGGGTTAATTATATATGTATATATACCTAATATACACCGCTTTGATTCAAAGCCTTTGAAGTTGCCCTGGGGTTAATTATATATGATTAGGTATATATAATATACCAACACCGCAACACATCTACGCCTTTCAAACAAAGTCAGAAAGCTAATATTATAGTATATTGATCTTTATTTAACACACCACCCTCTTCATCAATTGATTCATTCATTCAAAAACCCTAATTTTTATAATCCACCAAAAATTCAAACCCATCGTTTGTTGTCTTCCTTGACAGCACGTACTGGTTCTTCTTTTTCCTTTTCTCAAGGACATAAGTCTTATGTTTTTTTTTTTTGAGAAGAAAGGACATAAGTCTTGTGTTCTTCTCATTGTATTCTGGAAATTTTAATTTTATGTTTAAAAAAAATGATTGTAATTTAAATTTATTTATTTTTTGGTTGAGAAAAAAATTAATTCCATGTCATTTGCCACATCATTAGGGAAATTAATCAAGACATTGAACTTAATTAGATCTAATGGCTAAAAAGAAGTGTAAAAACTTGTGTAAAATAATGTGGCTGACATCCCTTTGGATTTGGTTTGGTCGTCCGTCGACCCTGGAAGGAAAATTGAAGCTGAAATTCTCCCACGGTTTCTAGGCTTTTTCCTGCAACTCCGGCCGAAATCGGTAGTGCTTAAGGTGAGAAAATTCATCTACTCTTCATGCTCTGCACATTGATGTGCTTGATTTTGATTATAGTTGAGTTTTGTTGGAATTGATGTTTTGGGCGTTATCGGCTTCGTCGGAGTTCACCGTCCACAACGGCTTTTCTGGTCTTTTGGGTTTGATTTCGAAGCTAATGTTTGTCCTAGAGAAAATTTGGCGCTCAGTGATGCTTAATTCTGGACTTTCTGAAGTGGATGCAAACTGAGCGTGGCCGGAGATGAACCGAGCTTTGTCTTCCAACCACAGCAATTTAGTTCTTTGCTCAGACTTGTGGTTGAAAATGATTTCAGAACGCTCAGACTTGTGGAGTGTGATAATTGGAATTAACTGAACTGAGTTTGGTTTAGTTTGGTTGAAATCTCTCTGATTATTAAAGCATGATTGTTCGATTGAAAGTTGAGTGGGGAATTGATAAAGTTGATATTCTGTTTGTGTTTTCTTTGTTTATAGAGGTGCTGATGTAAGTGGCGAATGGGGAGGGCAGTGTAGGGGACGCCACATAGGATGCCATAGGGGGTGGAGGAGGAGACGGTGGAGGTTTCATGGGGCTAGAAGAATAGAAAATAGAAAAGAAAAAAGAAAAAAAAAAAGCAGAGAAAAAATAGAAATTAAATAAAAAAAGTGAGGGTAGAATAGACATTTTGGCCCCAAAAAATTGCCACGTCATCGATTTAACCGAGATTTTGGATGGAAAGTAACAGAAAGGACCTATTGGTCTCAAATTTTAGAGTATAGGGATTAAACAGTGCATAAGGTGAGAAAATTCATCTACTCTTCATGCTCTGCACATTGATGTGCTTGATTTTGATTATAGTTGAGTTTTGATGGAATTGATGTTTTGGGCATTATCGGCTTCGTCGGAGTTCACCGTCCACAACGGCTTTTCTGGTCTTTTGGGTTTGATTTCGAAGCTAATGTTTGTCCTAGAGAAAATTTGGCGCTCAGTGATGCTTAATTCTGGACTTTCTGAAGTGGATGCAAACTGAGCGTGGCCGGAGATGAACCGAGCTTTGTCTTCCAACCACAGCAATTTAGTTCTTTGCTCAGACTTGTGGTTGAAAATGATTTCAGAACGCTCAGACTTGTGGAGTGTGATAATTGGAATTAACTGAACTGAGTTTGGTTTAGTTTGGTTGAAATCTCTTTGATTATTAAAGCATGATTGTTCCATTGAAAATTGAGTGGGGAATTGATAAGGTTGATATTCTGTTTGTGTTTTCTTTGTTTATAGAGGTGCTGATGCAGATGGCGAATGGAGAGGGCAATGTAGGGGACGCCGCATAGGATGCAATAGCGGGTGGAGGAGGAGACGGTGGAGGTTTCATGGGGCTAGAAGAATAGAAAATAGAAAAGAAAAAAGAAAAAAAAAAAGCAGAGAAAAAATAGAAATTAAATAAAAAAAGTGAGGGTAGAATAGACATTTTGGCCCCAAAAAATTGCCACGTCATCGATTTAACCGAGATTTTGGATGGAAAGTAACAGAAAGGACCTATTGGTCTCAAATTTTAGAGTATAGGGATTAAACGTGTGAAATTAGAAATTCAAGGACTGAAGTGTTTTTAGGGCAAAAGTTCAAGGACTAAACATTATTTAGCCCAACTAAAATTAAGCTATTAAGTAATGTTTTTTCAAAATTTGGGGTGCGCTGTAGCCCACCCGAGCCCGTGTGTAGCTACACCTTTGAATTTATCTCTTGAAGTTCATTATAAAGAAGTAAGAATTTTCTGGGGTCCAAACTTGTGTATCAAAAACTTAAATCACTGACTGAGAATCCTCTAGCAACTAGTCATGGAGCAAATGCTACGTAATGACAAAATTAGAGCCTTAAAAGGACCCAAAGCCCCAAAATGAGGGAAAATTATCCCACTTACCCAAGCAAGAGATTTTTGTTCCCACATACCAAAATTAATAGAAAATGACCATTTTGCCTTCAAACTAATTAAAGAATTACAATGACGTCATCAACATCAACCCCTCTCTCTCTTTCTCCTCCCAATCTGAAACTCTCTCTCTCTCTCTCTCTCTCCAGCCAGTGTCGATTAGGTCTAATCTCCACCTCCGGCTGGCGTCAATTCTCTCCCCGATCTCTAGCTCTGGCACGGTTCGACATCTAGTCCATATTCCGCTGCAGCTCGGCCGCGTCCAACCGCCATTGCCCTGACAAGGACGACCAGACGACATCGTCGATGGCCTCTAGACACCTCGCCGACGATGAAATTGAAACGGAGGACTCCATGGCCGACGCAGAGCCGCTGGCTATTCGCAACGAGGAATTCCGATGGCAAAGAATGGAGAAGCTCTGCAAAGATGTGAAATAGTTCGGCCAGGAAATGATTGACGACGGCGGAAGGGCCCAGATAGCTTAGGCAGTAGGAAGCTTCTTCTTCTTCATTCATCAGGTTCCGAAATCGTGTCTGGAGTAGAGGAGGAGTTTAGCAACAGCTTCTTTGCGGCAAATGGTCGAACACCTTATATGCACTTTTTTGGAGCTACTTTGCAGCTTAGGGGAGTGAACCCAGTAGTTCAACCATTGATAGGTTTGAAACAAGAACATTCTTGTTATAATGGTGTGTATTTGTTTTTGAATTTTCGGGTGTTTTGGGTTGGTTTGCTTGGTTTTGTGTGTTGGGTTTTGATTTAGTGTGGTGTTGTATCAGAGGAATATTTAGTGAATTTCTAGCTTTTTCCCCCTTTTTTGGTAAAATGGGGCAGAAGACCCAGAATGGAAGAAAAAATGAAGGGAAAAAAAAGTTTTATTGGGGCAAAAGAAGTGTGTTAAGGGCCTATTGGGGGGGCAATAGACGTTTTAAATTGATGTAATATTCTCATTTTTTTTCTTTAATCAAAGTTTTATTTGTCTAAATCTAAGAAGATTAATTCTTATTCTGGCGACTGAAAGTCCTATGGGGGGCAATAGAAGTCTATTGGGGGGCAATACATGGTTGATAGTTGTCTATTGGGGGGCAATACATGGCTGATAGTCGTCTATTGAGGGGCAATAGACCAAAAGTTCTATTGAGGGGCAATAGATGTCTATTGGGGGGTAATACATGGTTGATAGACGTCTATTGGGGGGCAATAGAGGATTAGAGATCTATTTCCTCTTTATTGGTGAGCAATAGATGTCTATTGGGGTAATAAACATTTCCGGTGAGGTTTTCTGAAAGGTCTGATGGGTGGCGGCCGGAATCCTGCAACAGGTGACCGGATTCCGGCGAAAGTTGGCTGGATTCCGGCAACCGCTTACCGGAATCCTGCGACCTGTGACCGGATTCCGGCGGCCGGTGATGGGCTCCGGCAAAGTCTCCTATGGTTTCTCTCTCTTCCATTTTCTCTCTCTCTCTCTAAGTAACAAAGGGGTGAGGGGTAAAATGGTATTAAAAAAAAATTAAAAACAAAAAACAAAAATCTTAATGGGGTATTAGGGAAGACTCTCTTAGAGTGTATTGGATAAGAGGGAATTAAAAAAACTTAATGGGGTAAGTGGGAAAAAAATCCCTTGAAATGGGGTTAATGGACAAAAACCCAATTTTTTTTAACTTTTACCTAGGCTCTAATTAGTAATTTATAGGGAAATTTGTCCAAATAGTGTCTGAACTTTTCTAGACTATTAATTTTCGTACCTAAACTTTGAAAAATGTCACAATGGTACCTAAAGTTTTCGCCCCGACCCAATTTCCATACCTGGAAACAGTAAAATCGTCTACGGCGTTAAATTTTGAGGGGTAAATCTGGAACTTCAGGGATCTCGATTCGAACGAACCCTTTTCCCCCAAATTGGGTCATTGCCTCTGTCATACGAGTCAAACTCTATCTCTCCTTCACCCGAATCTTATCTTCAGTAAGTCAGAGATATTTGATTCTCTGAGTGATAGAAGAGAATCGTTTAGTCCCCGTACACCAGATCTGGATCTGAAATAGAATCTGACATGGCAAAATACTGGCGATACTTTAGTTTGGATGGGGAGCGAGGCCACTATTCAGGTAAAACTACAGTAAAAAGAAATGGTCCCCATTCCAAAAGCTTTTCCATGTCTTCTTTATACTCAATTGGGATAGAAATGAATAGGAAAGTAACAGAACTGGTCAACAAAGTAGCTTTGTTTTAGGGTTTCAAAGATGTTGGGTTGTTTTGTGTTTGGCTTTTGTCTGCATATGCATTCTTTATACATTTTGTCTGTGTTATGTCGGGAATGAGGTAGAAGAGTTTGTTAAATTACCTTGTTTTATGGTTTGGGGTTGGGTTGGTGGGTTTATTAAATCCGCAGCTACTGGGCTGGAATTCATGTGATGGAGTTAATTTATGGGTGGAATTGGTTGTTGGGTGGGTTAATGCCTTTAGGGTTTAGGGTGTTGAGTGGCAGACTGGTGGTTTTGTGGGTTTAGGGATGTTAGGTCCAAATTTAGGGTTTTCATCTTACAATGCACACTGTAATTTTTGAATCCCAGCTTAATATGATTATTTTGTGAAATGCAGGAGATGTGTTTACCATGAAAATTCACCATGGAGGGAAGTTTTATAGTCGGAAGGGCTGTAATAGGGAGTATAGAGGGGAGGATGTGGTCTATATGGATGGTGTAGATGCTGATAAGGTGTCTTATACTAGGTTAAATTATTGGGCTCATGACCTGGGTTATCAGGCAGGTCCAATAGGGTATTGGTTTAGGGTTCCAGGCAGTGAAGATGGCACATGGTACTTGCCAATTGTGATTGATAAGGATGCAATTGATATGTGCAAATTTGTACCTCACACAACCAAGATGCTGGAAATGTACATTGTGTGCTTAACAGAAAGGAAGGTGTTTACTGAAGAGGAGTTAGGTGTGTTTCGAGAGGATCTGGATCATATTGGCTTCATTGGCCATTATATTGAAGATATATAAGATGGCCCAAATATAATCGACCATGAAGATAAAGGTGTTGGTCCTGATGTAGGGTTTGAATATGGGGATGGGCCTTTTCCTTTTGGAGAAGATTTTAGATCAACTGATGATGAAGAAGAGCATGACGGTTTAGAGTCAGATAGGGAGGTTAATGTTGATGGTGATGCAGAAAGGGATGTTGGGACTGGTGGGCAAGATAGGGAAGTTAGGAGTGATGGGCCAGATAGGGAAACTGGGCCAACTCGGCCACATAAGGAAACTGGGCCAGAAAGTGGTGTTGTGCCAATTGGGCTAGATAGGAAAACTGGGCCAACTGGGCCACCTAGAGAAACTGGGCAAACATCGACAGCTACACAGAGGGCCCATGGGCCAAATGCAAGAGTGACACTGAAATCTAAGAAGAGGGCCATCGACAAAGGGAAAAGGCCTACAGTCGAAGAAGAAGCAGTGAAGAAGACTAAGAAATAAACTGCTAAGACCAAGAAAGGAAATGCAAAGAGGTATTCAACAAGGTATGCTGGGGAGAGTTCTATAGCAGCTAACAAGCAGTCTGACGAGGTAGTTAACTCGGACAGTTCAACAGATTCAGATGACCCTGATTTTGATAGGACAGTGGACTCAGACTATGAGGACATCAGTTCAGAGGATGATCAACAGTTCAACAACAATGTTGATGGTGACACTGGGTTAGCAGAAGAGTATGCCGAAATGGGGTTCGAAGGAGCTATTTATGAAGATGATTTGGAAGGTTCAGATGGTGAGGGCAGTTTACATGGATCTTCTGATGAAGGTGAGGATCGAGGCAGGTTTGAAGTGAAGTGCAGAAGAAGGTACTCTAATTGGAAGGAGTTCAACATGAAATCTGACATAAGGAGACCTACATTTGAACTCGGGATGGCTTTTCCTAATTCTAAGGAGTTCAAGAGTGCAATTAGGAAGCACTCTGTGCAGACTAAGAAGGAGCTCAGGTTTCAGACAAACATAAGGCACAAGGTCTGTGCTGTATGCGTTACTTTAGAGGATTGACCATAGAGGATATATGCTAGTTCCACCGACCTCGACAATCCTACCATCTACATAAAAGGCCTGCAGCTTAAGCACAAGTGCTGTTCTTTGGCAGGCAAAGTGTATCACATGCATGCACCATTCCTGGCTGAGGAGTACATGGAGTTTTTTTTGAATAATCCGAAGTGGTCAACAGAAGGTATACAAAATGCAGTCAACAAGGACTTCGGAATGGAAATGGGGTACCAAATGGCTTATAGAGCCAAGGTGCAAGCAACTAAGAAGGCTCAAGGAAGTTATGCAGACCAGTACAACCTCTTAGAAAGCTATGCACATGAATTGAAGAAAAGGAACCCAGGGACCTCAGTCTGGATAGCCACTGAGTTGGATGGGGAGTTAACAAGGTTTAAAAGAATATATATTTACGTCGAGGCTCTGAAGAAAGGTTGGAAGGACGGGTGCAGGCCCATAATAGGGTTGGATGGTTGTCACCTCAAGGGCGTGCATAAGGGACAGCTTTTATCTGCAGTAGGAATAGACGGGAACAATGGTATATATCCCATTGCATGGGCAATAGCAGAAGCTGAAAGCAGAAAATCATGGCAGTGGTTTCTAGAATTTTTGAAGGAAGACTTGGATATACATTACTCAAGTCACTCTCATTCATGAGTGACAAGCAGAAAGGACTTGAGCAAGTAATTAAGGATCTGTTTCCAGACTCCCAACATCGACATTGTGTCAGACACCTGTATAACAATTTCAAGAATGATGGCCATAGAGGGTTGGAGTTGAAGCAGAAGCTATGGGCAATGGCTAGAGCTTGTACAATGAGCCAGTATGCAAGTGCAATGGAAGACATGAAGAAGAGTTCAGTAGGAGAATGGCAGTGGTGCTTGGATAGGCCTGCTATACACTGGTCCAAGTCTCATTTTCATGAGAAGTGTGATGTTGACTTGATACACATTTACTCAAGCGTACGTATTGTGTCAAGATAGGGAAGTATTAAGCCCAAAGTTATCATACCACGGGGATTAGTGGCTAATCCACAATCCTTTGGTGGTCGGAACTAAAGTCACTAAGCAAACAAAAGTAAAAGAAAAAGAAAATAAATAAAAATGTTATTCTAAGGCACCAAGCCTTAGCAATGCTCTGCTTTGGTTTTCACCAAAGCCTAATCAAGACTAAGAGCTTAGTGATGGCTATTTAAAATGAGATAGAAATTGTCATTCAAAATTATGGTTTTAATTTTCTAAAAGACTAAGTCAAAAACTAAATTAACAACAACAATTAAAAACAAAGATAAATAAATAAAATAAAAGAGAGATAGATTTGGGTTCTAGGGATCACTCTATAGCAATTTCAATGCAACGAACACATTTCAAGCAAACAAATAATATATCTTCATGAGAACCAAATCCCGTACTTAATGCCGGTCAAGTCCACTAAGCCGAATTTCCCTAAGTGTATTCACATTTTCGATTAGGACAAATATGAACTCTCTAACTCAGGAATTAGTACCTTATCAGGGCTACCAAAACATGAACTAAAAGCGTAGAGCTCTAGAAATTAGGGATTTAAGCATGCAATAGTTACAACCTAAAATGTAACGATTATTTAGTTCTCTACCTAATGCCGGTTAAAGCCACTAAGTCAATTTCTCTCATTTGGTATCCATTCTTCCAACTAAGGCAAGAATGAACTCTCTAACCCTAATCATTATGCTTTGTTAGGGCCACAATGTGTAGGATTAAAGGCGAAGGGCATAAGAAAATAGAAACTTAGGCAATCATTCATTCTCGATTAAGCAACTACTTGACACACCACACTAATTACATGAAGCTAGTGAACAAAAGAACCACCAATTATATCACACAACACAAATCTCAAAACCTAACAAAGAGAGTTGTCAATTCCCTAAAATTTATGCATCAAGAATCAATTAACATAGTAATTAGAGTGCACCCATATGAAAATACATTATTTATCACTTGAAAATATGTTCATTACATCAAAATTGAGCTAGAGTTAGAAACCCTAGCTCCCAAAAATAACTACTCACAACCCATATTAATGAACATCAAAATTACAAAATTCAAATAGCAAAGAGTGAGAAGTGTAGGAGAAAACAAAGATAGTCACAAATAGCTATGAAGCTAGCATGACTAGCCTTGAATTACAACCCCACAAAATACCCAAATCTTGAATCTTATAGAGATTGAGCTTCTTGATAGATCCTTGAAGTTTTGTGTGAGTAGTTCTTCAAATCTCAAAAGAAATTATAAAGAAAAGAGGAAAAATGGAGGGGAAGGAGGGAGAAGAGAGCAGCCCAAAAGGGTTGCCTCTGTTTTGTGGTGCGGCTGCTGTAGATCTAGGGTTCTCCCTAAATGCTGAGGGTTGATTGCTATATATATCTTGGCTGCTAGCAGTGTGGGGTTACTTAAATGAGAACAAAAACTTGGTTGGTTTGGGCTGTAGCGAGAAGAAGAGAATGAGTTTGGGAGTTCGGGGGGCCTGGTGAGAATTGGTGGCTGATGGGTGGAAAGGCAACGTGATTGGCTGGCTAGCATTCAATTAATGGTTTAATTAAGAATGTAGCTGCCACTTGTCAAGGATGGATTGACATCCAATCAATTAAGCAAAGTTGCCTGCACGTTTTCTTTAATTAACCGAAGGCTAGGTTAATTAAGCCATGCAATCCCAACACCAAATTCATTATCATCTTTTCTTTTCTTTCTTGGTGTTGACTATAATTGACCACGTCGAAAATTTGTCATTTTGACGAAAACTCCCATTTGCTCGGCTTTTGCACTTCTCATAGTTTCAGCAATTCTGCTTATTTCCTACACAATAAATAAAATTGGATTAATTACATTATAATTAGCTCAAGGATTAGCTTATTTCTAGTGTTTTAGATATAATTACATGCATAGAAATGCGTGTAATCAGATGTTCTGCTCAATAACCATAGTGAAAGCTTCAACAAAAGCATTCTAGAGGTAAGGAAGAAACCTATTCTCCCATGTTTGGATGGCCACAATGTTGAGGTTGGCAAACAAGAGACAAAGTGGGCCAAATTGGAGGTGTAGAGTTGGCCCTAGGGTGGAGAAACAGTTGAAGAAACAAGCAGACTTGGCTGCTGATTATAGACCAAGGGAGTCAAGTGACCTCAGGTTTGAAATTCAAGGAAGAAGGGTGGGCTGTGCAAGTGGGGTGGTGGCACAACATTCTATGGCTTTAGATATGTAGTCTTGTACCTGTAAGAGATGGGATATTTATGGTATTCCTTGTAGCCATGCCATAGCTGCAATATACTCAAAGGGTAGGTCCCCAGATGAGTATGTCGATGACTACTTTACAAAGGAGAGATACATGAAGGCATATGAGCCAATCATGTACCTAATAACTAGAGTGCAAGAGTGGGAGATGATAAACAAGCCTATTGCCCCACCTCTCTATAGGAGACAGCCTGGGAGACCTAAGATGGCTAGAAACAAAGAAGCAAGTCAGTGTTCGTTCTAATGCATGGTCTATGTTCGTTTATGATGATACCTGTAATTAGTTGTTTCTAAATGCTCAAAACTTTCAATTTTGTCTTGTTTGGTTTTAGGTGAAGTGGAACCACCAGCTGGATTAACCAAGCTGCCCAGAGTTTATTATACTTAAGTTAAATGTGGCATCTGTAAGAAGAAAGGCCACAATAGGAGGACATGTCTCAGTAGAAATCAGGTAATTTTATTGGTTGTCCATAGAGCTATTTATGTTAGGTTTAATATATTAATTTTGTGGGTATGCTGTAATGTAGGCTCCAAATGATAATGACCGGTCTGAGCCTCAACATGAGGAGGTTGAACATGAGGTTGTGCAGCAGGAGGTTCAAAATGACGGGGTGCCAACTAATAATGTGCAGCAGGAGGTTTAAGCTGAGGAAAGCATTCCAGCATCTGATTCTGTGCCTTTTATGCAGTCACAACAGTCCATCAATGGAAACTGGACAACACAGGTATATTTTTTTCCCACTTCTGCAAGCAAACTTTGTTCTAAGCTCTGATGTTATGGAAATATGTTGATTAGTTTAGTTGGCAATTTTAATGTAATGCAGTCGAGTCAAGCTCCACAGAGTTCCTCATCTAGGCTTGGGTTCACACACAGGACGTTCAAATCCCTTGCACACAGAAAACCAAAGACTCAGAACAAATGAAGTGACTTGCATCATCATCTGAATAGAGTATTCTAGTGGAAATATATGAAGGGCATAATCTGTAGTGAACTTTTTGTTTTTGTTGGGATTATGACTTTTTCAGTAGCTTTGGATACATTGAAGCTATTTTCAGGCAATTTTTGTTGGCAACTGCTTATGTTCATGACGATAGCACTAATTTGCTTGCTTGATTGAAAATTATGTAATGAATGATCCTTTTTATTGTGCCCAATATGAGTATCAGCTTACATTTACACCTGTCAACAAATTGGCAGGGTCAACTTTCAATTTTTGTTATAGTCAACTGAGCAATTGGCCAATGACAATACACATTTGGGGCTAAATTATGAATTCACTGTTCATACTTATCAAAATGGCAGGAATACCTGAAGTTCCAGATTTACTCTTCAAAATTTAACGCTGTAGACGATTTTACTGTTTCCAAGTATGGAAATTGGGTCGAGGCTAAAACTTCAGGTACCATTGTGACATTTTACCCTTGATTGATTAAAGAGTTGTTTGTTTTTCGTCCTTGAAACCTGATACTTATACTCTAGGGTTTCGACTATTCCTTGCCAAAGAAGGATTATTGATTGAAGTTTCCTATTCAATCTCTGCTACTTGATTCCAATAAGGGATCGTTTTCCTTATGGATCTCGGAATAGGTGAAGCTGTAACCCAAATCCAAGTATAGGCTTATTTTTTGGGCCCCGCTATACTTAATCCCCTAAGAGATCTTGCCAAAAATACTTTTGGGCTCAAATAGATAGTAATTAAAAATTAAAGAATTAAGGATAAGAAATAAAATTTTAAATTTCAATAATCTTAAATTGAAAATTCTACTATATATACACACACATATGTATGTCATATATGCACACAGAAATCTGTCAGCCAATTATGAGAAATGTAGACTACTGATAGCTTATATACCATCAGATTATATATGTACATATGTATGTCATACATGTGTGTTAGGAGTTTCCATCTTAAATTTCCCAACTCTATTTTCAATTTCTAAAATTTTCAAGCTAACTTGACCAAAGTTGTCGGTAATAACCAAAAATAAAGATGAAAAAATAAAACCCCATTGGTGCTCAAATGCTCAAAGCCCAACAAATATATGAGCAGATAACCAAAAGGTATTCCAGGCTTTTCAAATGGACCCCTGGCTTCTCACCTTCTACCTACAAGAACACCTATGCCCAGGTGTGGGTGCGCTTCTGGGATTTAGGGTTTGACTTTTGGGAGCCGCAAATGATATTTGAGATCGCAAGTGGAGTGGGTTTGCCTGTGAAATTGGTGGATGTGGATCTGTCTAGGCCATCTGTTAATCATCTTCAGGTCTGCCGTACAAATGGGGAGTCTGTTACAGTTGGGATTGCGTATGAAACCATGCCTAGTTTCTATGACTCTTGCAGCACGGTAGGTCACGTTGCCTCAAAATGTAGGGTTCGGGTTCACTATGAGGATTCACCCACTAGAGGGCGCTCCACAACTCGCTCTAAACCCACCCAAAGAAATCGCTCCCAGCAGGCTATCGTTGTGAGGAAGGCGCGGTTTGATACAGTAGCTACATCACATTCCCCCTCGCATGAGGGTCATGTGGTTCAGAAATTTGCTCAGGTTGTGATAGAGGCTGATTCCACTTCCCAGGATTGTTCCTCATCTGCAAGTGTTCCACCGGGGTTTGACAAACCTCAAAATATGCCGGAAATGCCCCGCAGTCCCTGTAACGTTGAGGACTCTACAGTTGTTGGAGTAGTTATAGAGCCACCTACGAGTGCTCCACTGAGGTCGGACAAGCCTCACAATACTCATGCAAGGCCCCGTAGTCCCTGTAATATGGAAGATTCTTTAATTGTTGATCATGTTAATGAGTCTGTTCCTTCCCATGTGCAACCTCCTTTGTTAGAAGAAGGAGAATTCACTTCCGTAGTCTTAAAGAGAGAGAAGAAAGAACAAAAAAGATCTGAGAAGCTGAAAGTCAAATTGAAGCCAGGTAACCGTGCTATTGTTCAGAAGAGTGTAAAGCACAAAATTTTTAAATGAAAGTTCTATATTGGAATGCTCATGGAATCGTAAATGATGACACACAGAGAGCATTAGCTAACATGGTACGTTCTCACAAAGCTCTTATAGTTTGCATTTCGGAACCTTTCGTTACTTTTGATTCTGTTCCCTTTTCATTCTGGAGGTCTTTAGGCTTCCAACTTGTTGCTACTAATAATTGGGGTCTGCAAGCCCCAAACCTGTGGGTTTTGTGTCATGAGGCTCTCACGCTACAGGTAATCTCTAGTTCTGATCAGCAGATTACAGTGTCATGCACCTAGGATGCAATCTCTTGTACAATCACTGCTGTTTATGCCAAAACTTCAGTTGCGGGGAGACGTCATCTATGGCATGATCTAAGCATCATACATTCTTCTCATGCTCAAGGTCCCTGGACAGTGATTGGGGATTTCAATTGTGTGTTGGGAGCTCACGAAAAACGGGGTGGTTCTCCCCCAAATGCGGCCTTCTGTCAGGACTTTAGTCAAATGTGTACCTTGTGTAATCTCCTAGAAATCCCTACAAAAGGCCTTGCCTACACCTGGTCCAATAAGTACACTGAGGTAAGGTTAGACCGTGCTTTAGGTAATCTGGAGTGGTTGAATTCTTGGCACTCAATGGACTGCTGCACCCTCACTAAAGCTACATCAGATCACTGTCCTATTTTGCTATCATGTTCCAAGCTCGCTGTTGTTCCACGGTCTCCCTTCAGATTCCAAAGCTTATGGCTACACAAACCAGATTTCGTTACACTAGTCCGAACATTTTGGTGCTCTCTGCAATACTATGGCTGCCCGCAATTTGTTTTGGAGGCAAAGTTGCGAGCACTGAAAGGCATGTTGAAATCCTGGAGCAAAGAGCACGTTGGTGATATGCATGTTCAGGTCGCTAATTCCATAGCAGCTTTGGATACCATTCAGGCTGAGATATCTTTACACGGGCAAACGGCTGAGAGGTCTGCTATTGAAAACGCTGCTCACACGAAGTATCTGTTGGACTTATCTCTTCAAGCAACTCTACTACGGGACAAGTCTAGAATTCGTTGGTTAAAGGATGGGGATAGAAACACTGCTTTCCTGCATAACATGATTAAGCTTCGGCGTCTTCACAACTCAATCTCTTCTTTGCTAGTGGATAATGTGGTAATCACTTATCAATCCGCTATCGCTGCCCATACTGTGCAACATTTTCAAAGTTGCTTCACTGGTGATCCACACATCCTAGACACAGGTTTAGTTGACATAGTTATACCTACATTAGTCACTGCAGAGGAAAATGCAGCACTTTTAGTTATTCCTTCTCCTGAGGAAGTCTTCACTGCGGTACAAAGCATGGATGGGAAGAGTGCTCCTGGGCCCGACGGTTTTGGGAGGGAGTTTTTCACTTTCTGTTGGTCAGTGCTGGCGCAAGATGTGATCCTTGCAGTTCAAAGTTTCTTTAGTAATGGGTTTATTATGCCGCACTTCAATTACAATGTTCTGGTCCTTATTCCCAAGCTGCAAGATTCTGAGGCCATTTCGGACTTCCAGCCAATTGCTCTTGCTAATTTCGTTTTTAAAATCATCACTAGAATTGTGGCAGATAGACTTGGCCCCATTGCCTCAATGATTATCTCTCCTAATCAGAGTGCGTTTGTCAGAGGCTGCTCCATCATTGATCCTATCGTTCTCACTTCCGAGTGTGTCAATCTATTGGACCACAAGTGCAAATATGGGAATTTGGCAATTAAATTTGACATCTGCAAAGCTTTTGACACACTGGATTGGAAATTCTTGCTTCGGGTTCTAATGGCCTTTGGGTTCAGCAAGGACTTTGTAAGTTATATTCATAATATTCTGAAATCTGCACATATCTCAGTTAATGTCAATGGGCAAGCATGTGGCTATTTCACTTGTTCTAGAGGGGTTAGACAGGGTGACCCTCTGTCCCCATTATTATTTTGTCTTGCTGGGGAAGTTCTAAGTCGTGGCCTTTCATCTTTGATCGTCGGTAACAAGATGAAGAATATTGCATCACCATTGGGCATCTCACCACCCTCTCATGTGCTTTTCACAGACGACATCATGCCTTCAAGGTAAAGTTTCTCACTTGCGTAATTTACTTTCTTTCATGGATGAATATGCCTTGAATTCAGGTCAGGTGATAAATAAGGCAAAGTCCTATCTATTCTTGGGGAAGTATGCTGCGCTGAGGCAGAATAGAATCTGCAGAGTTCTAGGGATCCAAGTTCATCATATGCCTTTTATGTATTTGGGAGTCCCAATCTTCTCTGGGCACCCAAAATCTGCGCACCTGGTATCGATTGCAGACAAAGTGCGGTGTAAATTGAGTTCTTGGAAGGGGAAACAATTATCTCAGGCTGGTAGATTGCAGCTTATTTCCTCTGTGGTTTAGGGCATTTTGACCTATAGTTTCCAAGTGTACGAGTGGCCCAAAGCATTGTTGAAGAAAGTCCAAAGATGGATTAGAAATTTCTTTTGGAATAGGGATCCTCTCAAGGACGGCTCCGCTCTTATCGCATGGAGCAAGGTCTGCACCCCAAAAGAACAAGGGGGGTTAGGACTAAAATATATTTTTACTTTGAATAAAGCCTTATTACTGAAGAGATGTTGGGATGTGGTGTCTTGCACATCGAGCTCAGCCAAGTATCTTTATGACAGATTTGTTAAAGGGGGTCTGCAGCCTTGTTCATATTATAAAAAATCTTCAATTTGTCTAGGGCTCAAGAAGTTGTGGCCGTCACTTCTCGAAGGAGTTCAGTGGTTAGTAGGGGATGGCACTTCAATTAGATTTTGGAGAGATAATTGGTTAGGGGAGGTTCTAGTAAATTCTGCCAATTATGCTTTGGAGGTCCAAGAGCTTCTCAATGACAAAGTTTGCAATTTTATTAATAATGGGCAATGGTGTCTTCCTGCAAGTTTTTGTCGCACATTTCCAGAAGCAGCCCATTCAATTCATTCAGTGGAAATCCCAACTGCGCCTACGGTGGATCAAGTGGTCTGGTCAGCCACAACATCTGGCTCTCTGACAACTAGAGAAGCTTACAACACCCTTGCGCTTACAACACCCTTGCTCCTCCTTTACCTGGGCCCTTGTGGTGTAAGTACACTTGGCATGCTGCAATTCAGCCTAGGAAAAGTCTTACAATGTGGAAAATTCTTCTAAACAAGATTCCTACTGATGATTTCCTTCAAACACGTGGCGCTAGTCTATGCTCACGGTGCTTATTTTGTAGTAAAAGTCTGGAAACCACACAACACCTCTTCCTTACATGTGATATTGCTGCGGCACTATGGGATTGGCTTCTGCAATTATTTCGATTACATCCTCCTCCAGGTGCGTCCCTACTTGACTTATTCCAAGATCCTTTCCTTTATTCTCATAATAGCTCCTCAAAATTACTGTGGTACATGTCGGGGTGTAACTTGCTATGGTGCCTCTGGCTTGAACGGAATAAAAGGAAGTTTGACAATGGAGAAATAAATCCTGTCAGATTAAAGCAATTCTTTGTATTATCTCTAAGAGAATCTGCAGGCTTGGCTTTTGCATCTTCTTCCACCACCTCATCAGTTGCCTATTTTTTCTTTCTTAGGCCTATCTCCTTTGCTATCTTCTGTGCCTAGGTACATCCCAGTGGTCTGGAACCCTCTACCAGTAGGCTGGTTCAAAGCAAACTCAGATGGTTCCTTTCATGATACTGACCATGCTGGATATGGTGGAGTTTTTAGAAACAGCGATGCAACATTCTTGGGTGCCTTCTCTTGTAAAGCATCTGTCTCTTGGGCTATTGATGCTGAGATGCTGGCAGTTATTGAGGTAATTAAGGTGGCTCGTGGGAGGAACTGGTTTCCTTTGTGGATTGAGACAGATTCCATGTTGGTTTTGCATTATTTCAGGCATCATAGCATGGTCCCATGGTGTCTCCGCACCCGTTGGAGGAATTCCATGAACTCTTTTGACCAACAACAGGTTTATATCTCTCATACATATAGGGAAGGTAATCGTGTTGCTGATAAGCTTGCAAATTACGGTGCCCTGAATATTGGTACACATTGGTGGAGCATAATTCCCCAATTTTTAATTAGTTCTTTTGGTCATGATTTTACTGCTAGAACAGATTACCGGTTTGCTTAAACGGGTTGTTAATTTCTTGTTCAAGTGTAATGCCCCGTACCTTAAAGTCTTTACTAGTTACTTTTTACCGTGGTTGACCGAAAAGTGACTTTTCTTTAGTCCGGTAAATTAGGAAATTTATTTGAGATTATCGTAGAATACGAAAAATCGAGTTCGTGGACACGTAGTTTGTTTAAATTGGATTTATATCGGAAAAGTTATGACCAAAAATAGAAATTTCTATTTTTGGCATGTTTTTCTTTTTGTGAGCTTCTATTTGTGGTAAGGAGGGGTTAAAAATCAGATGGGAAGAGAGAGAAGGTAAAAAAAAAAAAAAAAAGGAAGAGAGAGCCCGGGGACAACCCGGGTCTCCCCCCCCCCCCCTTTTCTTTTTCGCCGCTGCTCTCTCTCTCTCTCCGGCGATTCCGTCGCCGTCCGGCCACCCCAGGACGAAAGGTTGGGCACTGCGTGATCCTCTCTTCCTTCTCCTTCTAGCCATGTAAGTATTTCACCTTGGGTAGCTTCGGTTTTAGATATTCGAAGAGAATTGCATAAATGGGAAAAAATGGATTTTTGCTTTACTGTGAACAGTAACTCTCGAATTCTTGGGTTCTTGTTTGATTTTTCTGGATATTTCTACTTGAATTTGGTTGTTGTTGCAGGTATAGGAACTGTTAGTTGTAGTCTATGAATTGTTGTGTTAGATTTAAGGTTGTTGGTTAATGAGTTTCCTTGGAGTTTGATGTTGGTTGTGGTTCTAAGGTGGTTAAGATTATTATCTTGGGTTGAGAACTTGTTGTCATGTTTTTAGTGTTGAGTTGAGAGTGTTGAGAGGTTGGAGAAGTATATTGGGTTTTGAATGTCAAAGAGAAATTTGGAATTTTTGGATGTTTTAAATGTTTTAGTTGATGAATCTTTTGACTTAATCTCTTGATAATTTACTATCAATGTTATTGTGGGATTGGTCTATTTTGTTGAGGAATTTGGTGTTGAGATTGTGGTTTGGAAAAGAAAGTTTAGAGAGGAATTGAGATTTAGAGTTGGATTTGTGAATGGAAATAGGGAAAGTTAAGAAAGAATGTGGAAATTTTGGAAAATGATTTATATTATAAATTGGTGGTAAATTGTATTGAAGGAAGTGAAATAAAAATTGATTAAGTTATCGAACGGTCCTTGTGAAGGTTTAGATTAAGTGTGAAGTCATTGAATGGTTGAGGAATCGAATTAAAAATCAGTTGAGTTGTTTCGAGTTGGAGGGCATTGAGATTGTAAGGGAATGATAGAATTTAATCCCAAGTTAAAGTGTGGGAGTTTTATAACAATTTATGAACAACGGATGC
>BDJD01008635.1:0-29144 GCA_002564525.1 Rosa multiflora | reverse complement strand
ATGCAGCATGGAAATAAGTTTTCAGTTGATTTATTATTTGAGAAAATGTGACTCTGTGGAAGGTAAAGGATTTAAAAAGAAAGCAGTTGACAAGGAGGCCAGTTTTGGCGCATGCGTATCTTACCTAGTTGGCAGTCCCTTCTAGGTAATAGTCTGGTCGGCAGTCCCGTCCAGACTACAGCTCGGTTGGTAGTCCCATCAAACGCACCTGGTTGGTAGTCCCTTCCAGATGACCTGAAGTAGTTAGTCGGCAGTCCCGTCTACTACCTGTGGCTTGTTGGCAGTCCCAACTAATCCACCGCCTCCTACTCCGGTTGGCAGTCCCTTCTGATGCGTCATCGGGTGGCAGTCCCTCCCCGATGGCATGAGATGCCTAGGAAGCAGTCCTTCCTAGTCATCAAATGAGTTTCTTGGAAAAGGATTGAGTTGGAACTTCATAGGGTTTAGTTGCATGATGGTTTGTTAAAAAGAGAAATGGGGAAGCATACCATAAATTGTTTTGATTCTCGTTTCGGTTTTGTCCACTCACTCTAATGGATTTTATATGTTTTCCCCTGGGGCCTTCGTTTTCAAATGCCCAGATTTCAGATTAGCCGAGATTGCGTCCAGGCTCAAGGACTTTGGAAATCAGAGCTTCCGTTTTTGTCCGTAGGTTATTACTTAACCTACCTTGTATGATATCGGCTTAGTTTTAGTGTTGCTCTGATAAGCCTTTTCTTTTGAATTTGATGGATGTTGTTGTTCGGTTTGTTGTTGTTACGGAGGTTATGTTGGGATTTGAACTTCCGGATGTAATATATGTGCTTGGATTGTAAATATGATATAGTAGGTTGAGTAGAAGTTAAAGTTGTAATCATGTCCAGGTTTGTGAAATTTTGGCTAGCCCATATTTAGGGGAGGTTCTGCCGAATTTTCGGTAGGATTTCGCTTAACGTGGGCCCCGCAGGCTCGTATCCAGGTAATTTGGGTGATTCCTAGGTCGGGTCCTGTCATCAAGTTAGCGAGTCCCCTAGTGCAGTACCTTCATATTTGTAGCTTTTCTTTTTTTAGGTGGTTTTGGCCTAGTCCCCCTCCTCATGTACTTTGGCCTTTCAGCTACCTTTTATTAATAAGATTCCTAGCGAGGGAAGGGCGGTGGGCCCCCGGTTGTAGTGGTCTCCTTCAGGGGCACCCCTTTCAGACCATTGCAGATGAGCTAATATCGCCTAATCCTCGTTAGTTTATTAAAAAAAAAGGCTAAATACTGTTTACCACCCTGTGGTATGGACCTCACATCAATTCAGTCCTTCGACTTTCAATTTCATCAAAAACACCCCCACACTATCATTTTCTCGTCCAATAGGTCCATCCGTTATGATTCCGTTAATTTTGGCCGTTAAATGCTGACGTGGCGATCCAACTCAGCACAGGTGGACCCCACATGGAAGTGAAATTCCTAAAATGACCCTAGCCAATCTGAAATGAAAAAATCCAAAATAAATCAATAATTTGCTTTTGGGGAGATTCGAACCCATACAAGGGATTGTGAAAGTCAGATCCCCAACCACCAGACCACATGCGTGGTTGTAATATATTTCCACAACATTAATATATATTTATATACCCAACCGGATATAGATTAAATCCAAAATAAATCAAAACTTTGCTTTTGGGGAGATTCAAGCCCACACAAGTGGGTGTGAAAGTGAGCGCCCCAACCACCAGACCACATGCGTGGTTGTAATATATTTCCACAACATTAATATATATTTATATACCCAACCGGATATAGATTAAATCCAAAATAAATCAAAACTTTGCTTTTGGGGAGATTCGAACCCACGCAAGTGGGTGTGAAAGTGAGCGCCTCAACCACCGGACCACATGCGAACCCACTCTTCTGCTAGCTTTTGGGGAGATTCGAACGCACGCAAGTGGGTGTGAAAGTAAGCGCCCCAACCACCGGACCACATGTGTGGTTGTAATATATTCCCACAACATTAATATATATTTATATATCCAACTGGATATAGATTAAATCCAAAATAAACCAAAACTTTGCTTTTGGGGAGATTCGAACCCACGCAAGTGGGTGTGAAAGTAAGCGCCCCAACCACCGGACCACATGCGAACCCACTCTTCTGCTAGCTTTTGGGGAGATTCGAACCCACTCTTCTGCTAGCTTCAGTCATCTGGCCGGCTGCGGCGGCCACAGTAGTCGAGGGAGCATTGACTACTTCACTCGTCGAGATAGTAGCCAAACTCTCGCCCTCAGTAGCGGGCGGCTGATTTGTTCCCTACTCAGTTGACATGTTGGATGATTCTGGGTTAAGTGAGAACTTTTGAATCACATGTTCTTCAGAAAGACCACGATAGTCTGCACGAGAGTGCGGCCTGTAACTGGAGGTCTGGTGGTTTGGGCAGTTAACGTAAACCTTTTGGTAAGGGTTTGCGCCTAACTTCCCAATGGTTGCAATCACAAAGAAACGCTATGCAGGTCCCACTGGGCGTGCCAAAATGTTTGGCTCCAAAACCAGTTTGGTTGCAAACAGTCTCTTTTGAGCGTGTGCACAGGCGTGCCAGCACTGTGGGTGCAGTCGTCGGAGAATCCCTTGACTTGACTTCTTCTCAAACGCTGTGGACGAGGAGAGCACCAACCTCGTCACAAGGTTCTTTTCTCTGCCTTCCGGAAAATGACTTCTTGCCTTAAGGATAAGGGCTTTGATTGTGATCTCTTGCGTTCACCGAATAGATACTTAACATTGTAGATTAAGCAGAGCAATCACTGGGAAGTTGGGAGAAAGCACAGGTTTGCTAAAGCATGACTTTAGCTTTGCTGGGTTGCGAGGGCGTTACCCTTGCTTCGCTGGTTTGCAACTAGGTTGCAGTGATCTCTTGCGTTCACCGAATAGATACTTAACATTGTAGATTAAGCAGAGCAATCACTGGGAAGTTGGGAGAAAGCACAGGGTTTGCTAAAGCATGACTTTAGCTTTGCTGGGTTGCGAGGGCGTTACCCTTGCTTCGCTGGTTTGCAACTAGGTTGCATGTAGGTTTGCTCTGGAGAGGCTTTGATAATCGTTGAGATTGATTGATTGAAGAGTTGTTTGTTTTTTGTCCTTGAAACCTGATACTTATACTCTAGGGTTTCGACTATTCCTTGCCAAAGAAGGATTATTGATTGAAGTTTCCTATTCAATCTCTGCTACTTGATTCCAATAAGGGCTCGTTTTCCTTATGGATCTCGGAATGGGTGAAGCTGTAACCCAAATCCAAGTATAGGCTTATTTTTTGGGCCCCACTATTTTTAATCCCCTAAGGGATCTTGCCAAAAATATTTTTGGGCTCAAATAGATAGTAATTAAAAAATAAAGAATTAAGGATTAGAAATAAAATTTTAAATTTCAATAATCTTAAATTGAAAATTCTACTATATATATAAACACATATGTATGTCAGCACACAGAAATCTGTAGCCAATTATGAAAAATGTAGACTATTGATAGCTTATATACCATCAGATTATATATGTACATACGTATGTCATACATGTGTGTTAGGAGTTTCCACCTTAAATTTCCCAACTCTATTTTCAATTTCTAAAATTTGCAAGCTAACTTGACCAAAGTTGTCAGTAATAACCAAAAATAAAGATGGTTTTTTCCCATCGGTGCTCAAATGCTCAAAGCCCAACAAATATATGAGCAGATAACCAAAAGGTATCCCGCCGCTTATAGCAACAGCGCAGTTACATAGTTTCGTTCATGTAACGGTATGAGACAGAGAAAAGCTGAAAATAACAACAAGAAGTGATAATTCAAATAACCATTACATATAAAAGAGCTGAAAGCTTATACATGGCAGAAGAGTCCGAAACCCTCCTAATTAGAACACTTACAAATAAGCTTACATTCATGACCAAACACAAACTAAATTAACACACATAGAAACAAAAGCCAGTTCTTGCAGATCACACACAACTCTTATTCAAGTCCCAGATCTCTAGCTACCTCTGGGACGCTGTATCCTACTAAATTGCACCATAAAACAACACTAGCTAGCTGGCTAGGGCAAACACACCAGACCAACTTGACAAGTCCTCCATCGCTCGCCCGAAAAGGCTTAAGGGCGAGTTCCACGGATCATCTCCATCAAATCCACATCTGGTTTCTTCAAGTGAGCCTGCTCCTGCATAAGACAGTTCATCTCCAAAGAGAGACGAACCTTATCTTTGGTCTGCATGCCAGTATGACTCCCATTCCCGTACCCGTTAAACTCAGGATACATGGTTCTGTCAGAAGAGATATAAGAGCTAATGCTCCCCATAGTCGCCGCTACGCTGGAGTTGTTCAGCTGCTTGTTTGCATTCACAGCGGCGGCAGCCGCCACCGAAGCCGCCCATTCCATATCGTAGTGGCTGGTCTCGAACTGGGGACGATAGACTTCGGACTCAGGTAGATCATGCAAACTTGTTGATTTATCACCATTCACCACTGCAATCTTACCCTTCTCAAGCTGGGGACGATAGACGTCGGACTCAGCTAAACTTTGCGGACTTGATTCACCAGACACTACTGCAGACTTACCCTTCTTCTTTTCGGCGGAAGCAGTGGCCGAGGATCTCGCCATGCTCTTGATGTATTTGGACAGCAGAGTACTCTCATTAATAGGTATGCTGGCAGAGGATTCCTTGACGTTCAAATTGATAGTGCTAGTCAGTTTTCTCTTCGCGTATCGCTTCCTCTTGGTGGCGTTCCAGTGGTTCTTGATAGTGTTCTCCGTCCTCCCCGGAAGCCTCTTGGCTATCTCGGCCCACCGGTTTCCGATCTGTTTGTGCGCCTCAATGAGGATCTTGTCCTCTTCTTCGCTCCACATTTCTTTCTGCAAAGATATCGCTTAACAATTAATGCCCGCATGAAGTAGTAACGCACTTTGGTGAGTATGTAAATTTTAGATAGCTACGTGAAATGTGCATGGGCACGTACGTTATTAGGAAAACAATGCACTTACATACGTACGTACGTACTACATATATATAATTCTCAATGTCCTAGCCCTCTCTCCAAAAAACTCGGACTCTGCGCCTAAGTCTCGTCCGGCGGCACTCAAGATTGGCGTTGGTTTCACCATGCTGGTATTGGGCGGCAGGCGGCTGCTGGATGGGTACTTGAAAGCTATGCCGCTAGTCTCATGAGTATGGTGTGGCTCGAAGCTTTAAGAGGAATGGGTAATGTGGAACCTGGGTCAGTCGGATTGTGTAGGTACGGTGGTTGTCGACGACTTCCAGGACCTATGGCAGTGGGCATCTTCGGAAGGGAATTTCTAGGACATGTGATAGCCTGGCTATGACGGTTTTCTGGTAGATTGGTGTAGCGGCGAGCCTTTGGTGGTATGGGATGATCGCTGGGGCGGTGTGGCTATGGTGAATTTGAATGGATCATACGTGGTGGCGATGTGGTTGGACAGTTTCTGCGTGGTTCCGTGGGGGAGGTCGCGGCGGTTGTAGGTCCGGCAGCGTGGTAGCCAGCTGGAGGTGGGGATGGTTGTGGCGGGCTCGGGTCATCCCTTTGCTGCTGGGCCTTGAGCTTGGCCCATTCTCTTGGGGATGCTCTTTATTTTGGGCTGGGGTGTTTGCCCTAGGCCCATCCTATGTCTAATTACAATAAAATAAGCTATGCATTTCTATGCACTCTATGTAACTTTAGCGCCTCTGGAGTAGTACCAAATGAGGATTCCCGCTATCTGTACGTATTTGATTGTTTACTAAGTAGGTCTATTTCTATGTATCATTGTATGTACTACCACTATTTTCTTGTTTGCTTGTCCTTACATGGCAGCAGGAGAGTGTGTAACGGCCTATTCTGGCTTGTAATGAATATGACAATCATTGATTGATTGATTCAAAAAAACAAAAAAAGAGTTTCATAATTTATGCAAAGTTGTGAACTTTACAATTATTTACTCTGATTATTTAAATTAGGGATATATATATATATATATATATTTATTATTATTATTATTATTATTATTCTTTTTAATCTTTTTTGCTCTCCAAAACTGAAATTTTTTACCAATTTAACCCTTATATATTAAAAAACTATGAAATATAATTAATCAATAGGGATAATATAGTAAATTATAAAATAGAAAACAAAATAATAAAAATAAAAAAATAGCAGAAAATGTGGTAGTTGTACGAAAAGTTTTCCTACTACCTTTAATTTCTCTCCACACACATAGTGGGTGGGTCCTGCTAGTATATATAAAAAAATGTAGTTTATGTTAGACAATTAGAGCATTCTAATTACAGAGAGATACAATATAAAAAAAAACGTATTAAAATATTTTACTTATTAATTTATATACTTTAAGGTTAAAAAAATTAATAGGGAAAAGACAAGAAAATTAAGGATTCAATTAATCCAAATTAGGTGTTAATGGATGATAATTAGAATTTGATAATCAGATTATATATGATTCAAATCAAGAGTCCAATCGTACGTAATTGCTATCTTATTGATAAATCAAACACCTCAAAACTCAAGTCCGCGAAGAACTCTAAAGGCCGATTCTCTGCTCTACAAAATCATCCTCGTTCGGAGACTCCTAGACGAGGCGGCTGGCTTCTAGGCCTCGCCGTCGTCATGAGGTTGGCTGCCGGACGGGTATTGGATCGCTATTAATTGCTCGGGAGGGCCATCGAATTGGGTGTTGCTCGGGGCTTGTCGATCAGTTTGTTCTGGCTGGGATGTTAAATGGTGGTGGTCGTGCTAACTGATCCGGCGATCGAACCAGAATGGCAGTGCCACGGGTCTGGCTCGAGGGCAGTGGGAGGCGCGTGGTCCTGGATTGGGGTTTTTGTTTTCTCTGTCTTGCCGTGGTTGCGGCGGCTTGGCCCGTTAGGAGAATGGCAGTGCCACGGGTCTGGCTCGAGGGCAGTGGGAGGCGCGTGGTCCTGGATTGGGGTTTTTGTTTTCTCTGTCTTGTCGTGGTTGCGGCGGCTTGGCCCGTTAGGTTTTAGGTCGCAAGCGGTGTGATCGTGGGGTGGATCGAGGCTGTACGGGTCGTGGTGGCAACGATGTTGGGTGTGAGGGCCTGGATCAGGGTTGGGTGGCGTGGTGTGGCGGCATGGCTTGTGCGGTACGGTTTTGGGTTGCTGGCGGTGTGATCGTGGGGCGTGGATCATGGGGGTGCAGGTCGTGACGGTGTGCTGCTGACGGAGAGAGGCTTGGCTTGGCTGGTTCGTACAACAGGAGGATGGAGAAGGTGGACTTGGACGGGACTAGGCTGATGGGCCTTGGGTGGGCCTTTGTTTGGTGGTTGTCCTCTATTTGGGCTTTAAGTTTTTGGGCTGGGGTCTTACCCTAGTCTAGTAGATTTCAATTTGGGCTAGGGTTTGAGCTCTTGGCCCAACTCTATGTTTTTAGTTTTATCTAAATTCAATAATTTCCTTGTATTAGGAACCTAAATCTCTAGCGCCTCCGGCGTAGTATCAATGGAGGATCTCCGCTATCTCTACGATCTGAAATGCAGAATGAGTATGTCTATTTCTATGTACCACTGTGGGTACTACCACTACCTTCTTATCTGTCTATGTCCTTAAATGACAGCAGAATGATATGTAATGGCCTATTCTGACTTGTGTTGATTATACTATTTCGCCCCAAGGGCTTGATTAAAAAAATCCAAGAGTCCACCCCATTTCTCTGATTTGGACAAACCAATCCACCAACTATTTTAGTTGTAGTTTCGTAAACTCGTGACCTATCACGCTGAATTGTATTCCATTTTAGATTATATAAATCCAATCTGGAAAACTTTGTAACGTATGTCCGTTTTTTCTGTATAGCAAATATTTGACAAATGAATGACATGACAAGTGTTCAAACCTTTTTACAAGTTGAGTAAACGGAAAAAAGGAAATGGCATGGTAAGATTCATATATTTTATGACACGCATTGGAAAAAAATTAAATGATTAATAATTTCTCATAAAGATATAACCAAATATGTGAAATGGCACAAACACATATATTTATATATATTAATGTAAATTTTATATCAATTCTTCAGCCCTCAGCCGTTAGATCAGATACGTCTTATACGTGTATATGATTTGATGGCTAAGATGCAGGATGCAAGCCCTCAAATTAATTAACAAAAATAAGCTAAATGTATGTAGGCATATACGTATGTTATAAGATTTATGGAAATGGAGATGAGAGAAGGGGAAAAGAACAAAACCCTAATGTCGGGGCGCAGATGGTTGTGCCATCTTTCTCTGCATTGTTTTCCAACTCTGCCATTCAGCATCTTAGCAATTTGAGACCATTTCTTAATCCCATGTCTCTCCACCAGCTCTGTTAATAGTCTGCAAATTGAAGAGAAATTTAATTGCATCAGTACTAATAACAAATTAATTTTTTTTATCACTGACAGTAATTACCAGACATTAAAGTGATCCTTCAAAGAGAAAAAAGTTGATATTAGTGATCAAAATAAACCAAATTAATATAAAACAAAACACACAGTAGACCTGTCTTCCCCGGGTGTCCATTGCCCCTTGATGATCATTGCTTCGCGCTCCTCTTTACTGGTTTTATTCATATAATGCCTCTTCTTTTTGCGAAGATCATTTTCCAACGGGGTTATGTTACAGGAGTACTCATCGGCCAGCGTAACCCCAGGCGTAGCTGATTCGATATCTTGGAAATTGACAAGGGGCGGAAGCTGGACATAGCTAGCCGCTTGTGCAGCCACATGCAGCGGCTGCAAATCGGGCATCTGGTGGTGGTCTTGATGACGATGATGAGGAGCGTCATCGTAGTCCCCCCAACCGCCATGCATGACAGCCTTCTGGCTGTCTGCAAACGAAACAGCTGATGCTGCGGGGGTATAAGGGAAAACATTGACATCGTTTGCTTGCTGGTTGGGATGATGATGATGATATGGCTGGTTGTAACATGCGTCAAAAGGATTAAACCCTTCCATGGTTGCGAGATCAATCCCACAGAAGGGTTTTGATGAAGATCCCTCAACGGTGGTACCATCGAAATGGTTACCACGGAGGAGAGGAGAGTTCTGGTGGTATTGATCTGAATAATTCAGATCAATCCCCCTGCTGGCTTGGTTTTCAAAGTGAGAGGGGTTTTCAAAGAGAGTGTTTGGCTTGTAGTCACCATCAGGTGAATAAGGTTTGAAAAAACCGGTGTTGAGGTTGAGATTCCCCGGATGAGGCTTCTGCTTCATCCCGGAGAAGAGGGCAGAGAGAAAAGGAAAATTTTCCTCCCTGATGCTTGCTTCTAACTCCATGCAAGTAGAGAAAGAATTCAAGGGAGAGAAGAGAAGGAGAAAGAAAATTAAGAGCTCTCCAGATAGAGGAGAAAAGGAAGGGTGGGTTAATGTGCTTGGGTGTGTAAATGAGGGGTTTTTTTGTTAGTGAGAGGAGAGGGGAGAGGAGGGGAGAGCATAGCAAAGCTCTATTTCAATGGGGATTGGGACCCACCACCTACCACCAGAGGGCTTTGAGCCATGAGAAATCAGACGGCTAATATTTGTTTCTGAAGATGACTGTTGAGCTTCTCGCTTGGTAAATTTCCTTCTCTTTTTTGTCTTTTTTATTTTTCTAAAAGGTTAAGAAAAATGTATGTAGACATAAATATAATTTTTAGCTCCTACAAAAATATATATATATATATATAATCATTAGGTTGCTATAGGGTATTTTGTCTTTAGAGAAAACTCAGTTAGGGTTTAGTGACATATGGCGAACATGTAGAATCTTAGCTAATCGCTATGCTAGTTTTATGGTGTGAGCTTTCTTTCTTGTCAAAATTCTGTAAAAAAAAAAAAAAAACAGAGAGAAATTTCTAACACTATTCTCATGGTACTTTTGTTTTCACTGCCATCTCTCTTTTATAGAGATTACTTTGCAAATAAAATGTTAGTCATGGCTTGTTCATGGTTATTTGCAATGAGTAGATGATTATCAACCATTTGATTCTTGAAGTTCTTTTGTTAATTAATACCTTATAACGTTTGTATTACAATAATAACAAAAATTTACTGAAATATTGTACCCTATTATTTACCTTTCACACCCTTAAATTTGAAGGTCTGAAATATGGTAATAATTAAACAATTAAATTAATATTCCATACCCTCAAGTTGATTGAGATGATGTAGTGTAACTATATGTTGCAACTTCACCCCCTTAATTACTAAGAACACATCAATGGAGAACATTTCTTTGAAAATCCAACTAAGAGAAAACACATCGGTTATACTTTCAAACTTATCTACATTTTCTCACAAGCTTATCTCTGATTATTAATATACTACTTAAGTGCCAGATAGTTCTTAAGGGGCAGGTGCATGATCAATAAGCCTGCCAATTCATGTAAAAATCATAGACAATCCCACTTTAACTATTACATTTTACTTGTTTAGTTACCTCTCGCTTTTCCTTAAAAGAAGATTAATTATTTTCATTTTCTTTGTTTATCTAATGTTTTATAGAAGGTGGAATCTCTATCCGCAGGAAGGATCAAAATTCTGGCATATATTTGACCATATATGCATGCATTTTTGAATGGCCCCAACTGAATTGTATTTATTACAAGCATCCAAATACTGCAATTTACATATATGATTATGTGTTGAAAATATATTTATAGAAAAACCAAGTGCTCAAAATCAGGAATTAGGGCTAGGGCAATCAAGTAATTCCACGTTTGAGTTCTGTTATAACTTGTGACCCATATATTTTGTCCTGTTGGTTTTGGCAAAAGAAGTTGATGGGATTTTGTTTCCTACAAGCTGTGTGCAGTTAAGGTAAATGAACCTAATTGACATCTAATTGAATTCATGTTTATATTAGTATATTTATTTTCTAATAATTAAGGTATTTCCAAATTTTACTTTAGATTTAGATTTACAGTTACATTGTGGCTAAAAAGGCATTACTCTAGCATAAATCTATTTGATATGTTGACTTATCTATCTGACTATTATTAGAGATTTTTTTTTTTTTTTTTTTACTATTATTAGAGATTCTAAATAGTAGTCTTTTACACGAACAAAATATATTTGGAAAGCAATTATATAAAATGAATATCTGGAACTTTGAAGTGCATATATTAGTCTTAAATTAGGGTAAGTGCATATGTAATTATTCTCCAGCTAGCTAGTATTTGCTGTGTTTTCAGTGACAGCTAGTAAGACTAGTATTGATGTGGTTTACATAATTTAAAATTTTAAATACTTATGCGGCTAATAGATTTGTCTGTTTAACGCCTGTAATAGATTAAAGCATTATTGAACCTTCTATTCTTTTCCTTTTTCCTGGATGAGAGTATGAAATACCACTCTATGGTTACTTCTCGTTAATAATTGACCCAAAATATATTTAAAAATTACTGTTAATACTATACACACCTAGTTATCATCAATATGAACCTCAATGTTCAATTTAGTTTGAACCTAAAAGAGAGAACTCTCTTAAACTTACACTTATTACTTAGTAAACGCCTCACGCGGTCATTCTCACACCATGTTTCAACACATTTTGCACTTTCACCCTCTTTATCAAGCACATAGAAAAACAGTAAACCTGGACAAGCAGTTAAAGAGTGTAGAGATCGAGGGGTGAAAATCAGCCTCCACGGTAGAAATGTAAGGTTCAGCTATTATCTTTATCCTCTTGCTCAACAAAGATCAATACTCACAACCCGCGTATTTTACTTGGAGAAATAACAGAGTGTCGAAACTTCTGAAACAAACACATCAACCACAAAAACCGTAGAATCAAATGATAAATGTGCTCATGATTACTGTAAAACTGTATTTCATATAACTATAAGGCCATCACATAACTTCTTTTTTTTTTTTGGGGGGGAAAGGAATCAAAGGATACAATTAAACCAAAGCAACAGAAACAAAGACTCAACCCCTCACCAGAAGGAGGAGGAGATAAATCATCATACAACAGAATGTGAGAAAGAGAGGAAGATGGCTGTTGAACTCAACTAGCCGAACACAGATCCTCTTACGAGCTAAGCTACTAAATCAGCAGCTCTGTTAGCGTCTCTGCTGGTCCATTACATTTTAACATAAGCTAACCCAGTACCTACATCTGTTCGCCTTTTCCTATCAACCCACGAAAATAGAGGCCAGGAGAGGAAAAACAGAAAGGGAGGGAGAAAGAAGAAGTCCAGCAAGTTACAATAACTTAAAAGGGAGTTTTATCAAGCTTCTCAGCCCCATTGCCGTACCCGTAGAACTCAGGATACATGGTTCTGTTAGAAGAGAGATAAGAGCTGCTGCTCCCCATAGTCGCCTCCACGCGGGAGTTGTTCAGCTGCTTGTTTGCATTCATAGCAGCGGGGGCTGCCACCGAAGCCGCCCATTCCATATTGTAGGAGCTAGGCTCGAACTGGGGACGATAGACTTCGGACATAGGTAGATCGTGCAAACTTGTTGATTGTTCACCATACACCATTGCACCGTTACCCTTCTCAAACTGGGGATGATAGACGTCGGTCTCAGGTAAATTTTGCAGACTTGATTGTTCACCATACACCACTGCAGTCTTCCCCTTCTTCTTTTCGGCCGAAGCAGCGGCCGAGGATTTCACCACGCTCTTGATGTAGTTGGACAGGACAGTGCTCTCATTAATGTAGCTGGCGGAGGAGTCCTTAATGTTCCGATTGATACTGGTAGTCAGTTTTCTTTTGAGGTATCGCTTCCTCATGGTGGCGTTCCAGTGGTTCTTGATAGTATTCTCGGTCCTCCCCGGAAGCCTCTTGGCGATCTCGGCCCACCGGTTTCCGATCTGTTTGTGCACCTCGATCAGGATCTTATCCTCTTCTTCGCTCCACATTTCTTTCTGCAAAGATCGGTTAACAATTAATGCCCGCACGAAGTAGTAGCACACTTGGTAAGTATGTAAATTTCAGATAGCTGCGTTACTCAGACAATCAATGTGCATGGGCACGTTACTAGAAAAAGTGAAAAACAATGCTCGTACATAAGTACATACTACATAAACATAATCCTCAACGTCCTAGGTTTTATACTTTATGCAAAGTTGTCAACTTTGTTCAATAACATGAAAATCAAACATGGACATTTGATAACATAGCAAATTTGGATCAACAATCTTTTGATCAGAAAATATGAATTCTAAACCATGTAGTACGTGCTTATATTACACAATTAGAACATTCTAATTGCAATAGAAAAAAAAGGTACTAAAGTATTTTACTTACTCTCCTAAAAAAAAAAAAGTATTTTACTTATTTATATAATTTAAGGTTAAACAAACTAAAAGGGAAAAGACAAGAAAGTTAAGGATTCAATTAATCCACAATAAGTGTTAATTGATGATAATTAGGATTTTATAATCGGATTATGATCCAAACCCGAGAGCCCGAACCAGATAACTCGGATTTGGACAAACCATCCACCAACTACGATAATGGTAGTTTCATAAACTCGTGACATATCACGCTTAATTGTATTCTATTTTAGATTATATAAATCCAATCTGACAGACTTTATAACGTATGTCCGTTTTCTCTGTATAGCATACATTTGACAAATGAATGACATGACAAGTGTTCGGACATCTTTACAAATTGAGTAAATGGGAAAAAAGAAATAGCAGAGTAAGATTTCATATATTTTATGACAATGCGTTGGAAAAAATTAAATTATTAATAATTTCTCATAAAAATATTACTAAATATGTGCAAATGCACCAACGCATATATTAATGTAATTTTTATATCAATTCTGCAGCGCTCAGCCGTTAGATCATATACGTCCTATATATGTGTATGCATATATATGTTTTGATAGCTAAAAAGCAAGATCCAAGCCTCAAGTTAACCAAAATAAGCTAAATGTATGTATGCAAAATTGTATATTATAAGAGCTATGAAAATGGAGTGGTGAGTAGGGGAAAAGAACAAAACCCTAATGTCAGGCCGGAGATGGTTGTGCCATCTTTCTCTACACTGTTTTCCGACTCGACCTTTCAGCACCTTAGAAATTTGAGACCACTTTTTATCACCATACCTCCCCACTAGCTCTATCAGTAGTCTGCAAATTAAAGAGAAATTTAATTGCATCAGTACTAATGACCAATTAATTAAATCATTCTTTATCAATCACGGAAAATTACTAGACACCAGAGTAATACCTTCAAAGAAAAAAAAAGTTGATATTAGTGATCAAATAAACAAATTAAAATAAAACAATAGACCTGTCTTCCTGGGGCGTCCATTGCCCCTTGATGATCATTGCTGGGGGCCCATCTTTACTGGCTTTTTTAGTGTAATGCCTCTTCTTCTTGCCAAGCTCATTTTCCTTCGGGGTTATGTTACGGGAGTAGTACTCATCAGCTGATGGCAGCATAACCCTAGGCGTAGCTGATTCGAATTCTTGGAAATTGACGAGGGGCGGAAGCTGGACACAGCTTGTCGCTTGTGTAGCCTCCGGCAACGGCTGCGTAGCTGCCATCTGGTGGTGGTGGTGGTAGTCTGGCATCTGGTGATGGTGTTGGTCTTGATAACGATGACGAGGAGCGTCATCGTAGTCCCCCCACCCGCCATGCATGACAGCCTTCTGGCTGTCTGCAAACGAAACAGCTGCCGTGGGGGCATAAGGGAAAATATTGACATTGTTTGATTGCAGGTTGGGATTATCAGCCTGATTGTAACATGCATCAAAAGGTTGATTGAACCCTTTGATGGTAGCGAGATCAACCCCACAAAAGGGTTTTGATGAAGAGCCCTCAACAGTGGTACCACCGAAATGGTTACCACCGAGGAGAGGAGAACTCTGATGGTATTGATCTGAATAATTCAGATCAATCCCCCTGCTGTCTTGGTTCTCAAAGTGAGAGGGGTTTTCAAAGAGAGTGTTTGGCTTATAGTCACCATTAGGTGAGGGAGGTTTGAATAAACGGGTGTTGAGGTCGACATTCTCCGGATGAGGCTCCGGCTTCATCCCTGAGAGGAGGGTGGAAAGAAAAGAAAAACTCCCCTCTCTGTAGTCCATGCAAGTGGAGAAGGAATTCAAGAGAAAGCAGAGAAGGGAGAAGAAAATCAAGAGCTCCCAAGATAGAGAAGAAAAGGAAGGATGGTTTAATGTGCTTGGCAGTAAATGAGGGGGGGGTTTTATTAGTGAAGGGAGAGGAGAGGAGAGGGGAGGCAAGCAACTAAGCAAGGCTCTATCTCAGTGGGGTAGGGGGACCCACCACCTACCACCAGAGGGCTTTGGGCCCATGGGAAATCGGACGGTTGATATTTGCTGCTGGAAATGACTTTTGAGCTTCTCACTAGGTAAAGTTTCTTCTCTTTTTTACCTTTTTTATTTTTCTAAAAGGTCAGAGAGAGAGAGAGAGAGAGAGAGAGAGGTAGACTTAAATATAGTCATTAGGTCATTATGGGGTCTAGTATCTTTAGGAAACTCAGTTTGGGTTCAGTGACACATGGCTGACATGTAGTGATGTTTGGCTAATCGCTATGCTTCATGGCGTGAGCTAGCTATAGATAGATAACACTATCCTTATGGTAATTTTTTTTTACTGCCATCTCTCTTAGGCCTTAGGGCCAGTTTAATACAAATGTTTTTATAAGATAAATTGGCTTATACTGTGATATATATAAGAATAAGTGATTGTTAAGTAAAGTAGCCAAATATTTGGTAAATTGGATTTTTAAAAATGTTATAGTACTACAAGTAGTAACAAAGTATTTGGGTTAACTTGAAGCTAAAATTGGTATAATAAAAATAAATAAATAAATAAGCTGCTTCCATGAGTTAGGTTGAGAGAGCTTCTACAAAGAACATGTTATTTATGGTTTGTTCATGATTATTTGTAAGTAGATGATTATCAACCATTTTGATTTTTTATGTTCTTTTTTAATTAACACCTTAGGTTTGAATGAAAACCCGATCCAATCAACCTATCCTTTTGCTAGACCTAGAAAGCGCCGAACGCGCCTAGGAGTTTCTCTCGATCGTTTCATGAGCTCGTCCGGCGGCAAGTCCCTGCGGCGTTGTCGTCGGACGAGTTGCTTCCTCTCTCGTCGTCCCTTTTCAACATGCGAGCGTGCTTCCAGTTAGCAGGGAGTGGTGGTGTCTTGTTTGGTGGATGGTTTTGAGGAATCTGATCTGGATCGCGGCTTCAACTTTTGTTGGAATGATTTGACGACGGGGCTGGGTTGGAGGCGGGGTGGTGCAGGGTGGCCAGATCTGGACGAGATGGTCGGTGCATGGTGTTGGCATAGTGTCAGCGAGGCTGGGCTCCTGGTTACCTTTGTTCAATCGGTGGTTGTGCTCGCAATCCATATGCAAATTGGATGATAGGGTATGGCGACGACGGTGGGACAATGGAGACTGTCTGGCAGGGCTGGTGGTGGTTAGGAGGAGGCGCGACCAGATAGGTGACGCTACGGTGGTGGGGGATGTTGTTTTGTTTGGTCAACGATGCTTGGTTGACGGCGGAGATGGTCTGGGCCTTAGTCTGATTGTGGGCTCGACCTAGGCCCTGTGGTAATTGGGCCTAGGGGCAATTCTCTAGGTCCATTAGGTGTTGTCATATGTTTTAAAGCTTTTAGTTTTTTGTTTACTTGGCAGTTGGTGTGTTGTTGGTAATAAGACACTACAAAGGGTGTGGCAGAGACAGTCTTCTCTGTCAAAGTTTTGAAGGTATTTCCTGTTCTGGAGTTGGGTCAGCAGCGGTGGCGAATATGTCTGGCTGTTGCATTGACAGTCATCCTTGGCCTTCTAGTGGGTCGTTCCTATCTGGGTTCGAGTCGGAGAAAATGGCGATTTGGAGCAGTTGAGGATTAACGGTGTTGACAATAGGGTGGTGATGGTGTTCGGTTTTCTTTAGTCCCAGGGTTGAATGTCTGGCAATCCTTTTGGTTGAGTTTAGGTCACAACGAGTGTCGACTTGGTCGATCAAAGCTGGTTAGGAGGATTCTGGTTGATGAGTTAGTGTTGACACAAGTGAGTCGTCTAGTTTAGAGTTCTTACTGGCTGGACGAGAGGTGAGATGTCAAGGATTCACTGCTCCTGCGCTTTTTGTCTTTGCCATATAGTTGTAGTGCAAGTTTGGAGTCAGTCATTATAGAGTTCCAGTGTGAAGTTTAGTGGCCATTTCTGTGTTAGATATGTCGCGTAAAACTCATTGTATGCAGATCATTATTAATGAAGTTCTTCTTTGATAAAAAAAAAAAAAGTTTGAACGACAGTAATAACAAAATTTGCTAAAATTTGAACCCAATTATTTACATTACACAACCTTAAGTTTGAAGGTTTGAAAAATGGTAATAAACAATTATTTATATTCCACATCCTCCAAGTTTGATCGAGAGAATGTAGTGTAAAAACATGTGTGTGTGTGTGTGTGTGTGTGTGTGTATACGTACAGAGCCATTCCAAAGAGGACGTCCGTACTTTCGTTAAAGTACGGACGGCGACGCTACAGCTCGGCTCGGGGTGCGAAGGAGCGGCAGGGGTTGCTGGAAGGACGCCAGGCGTCCTGCGGAGAGGTCTGCAGTCGGCGGAGTTGTCGGCGACGTCGTTGCAGCGCTGCCCAGAAAACCTGCAGTTGCAGGTCGGGTTGCTGCCAGAACCTGCAACCCCGACGTCCTCCGACCTAGAACGCTGCCCAGAACCGATATGCCTCCGGCCTCCCTCCTGCAAGCCGCCGTCGCCGTCTGTACTTTAGCGAAGTGCGGACGTCCGCTTTGGAACAGGCCTCTATATATATATGTATGTATGTATGTTTTAACTTCACTCCCTTAATTACCAAAAACACAACAATGGAGAACATTTCTTTGAAATTCCAAATAAGAGAAAACACATTTGCACCTCATTTTGAGTTTGTTGTAGCTTTCAAGTTGTATCTTGACAACAACAACAAAAACAAAACAAAAATCCGCTATATCTTAACAATGATATACTTCAATCTAGGAGACCTACTCAATTGATTACTTTTTTTGTGTGGTTTTTCTAACCAAGTATACTTTCAAGCTTATCTCTCTTTTTAATTTACTACTTAGGTAAAGCCAGTTGGTTTATAAGGGGCAGGCGCATGAACAATAAGACTGCCAATTCATGTAAAATTAATAGACAACCTCCTCTTTAACTACTACATTTTCTTTTTTTAATTACCTCTCACTTTTCCTTATGAGAAGATTATTTTCTTTTTCTTTGTTTAAATATTAGGGGTGGGGGCGGTGCGGTACGATTCACGGTTCGGTTTGAGGCCCAAACCACAAACCGCAACCGCATTACAAAAGGGCTGAACCAATTATTTCGGTTACACCATTTTTCGGTGCGGTGCGAGTCGGTTTCGGTTTGGAGTGATTTATTAATTTCAAAATCAGACTTATCTTTACCTAACAATTTCAATAACGCATAAATAAATTTTGAATGCATTTAAAGTCCACACAAATCGGCAAATATCACCCAAATATCAAGCAACTTGCAGAAAGACCATAGCAATTTATTACACACACACACATATATATCAATGATCAAGCAAACATAGCAACTTATTACAAACTGAAAACCTAATCAAAAATGGATTTCTTATATATTGAAAACCAACATTTCCATCAATAATAAATAAAATGTAATTAAAATAAATTCGGTGTGGATCGGTTTGAATCGGGCGGTTTATGATCCGAAACCGCAACCGAACCGCTTTTATACGGTTCGGTGCGGTGTGATCATAAAACTAAACCGTTTTAGTTCGGTGCGGTTCAGATCGGTAACCGCATTTTCGGTACAAAATGCTCACCCCTATTAAATATAATCTTATATGGAAGGTGAAATCTTTTGCCTCAGGAAGGATCAAAATTCTGGCATATATTTGACCATATATTCATGCATCTTGAATGGCCCCAACTGAATTGTAATTATTACAAGCATCAGATATTTAAAAATTATGTGTTCAAAATAAATTCACAGAAAAACCAAGTGCTCAAAATCAGGGATTAGGGTAAGGGCAATCAAGTAATTCCATGGCTGAGTTTTGTTGTAACATGTAACCATATATTTTGTACTTTTGGCGAAAAAAGTTGAAAACCTGTAATGGGTTTTTGTGTCCTAAAGCTAATTGCACAAGGCAAATGATCCTAAACTTTGTAATTGAATTTTTATTGTATCCCTAAATTGACATCTAATTGAATTACTGTCTTTATTAGTATATTTATTTTCTAATAATTGATGTTTTTCCAAATTTTCCTTCAGATTTTAAATTACAGTTAGTGTGGTTAAAAAGGCACTACACTTGCATAAATCTATTTGACATGATAGATTCATTACTATATTAGGGATTCAAGGTAGTCATTTACGAAACTTACGAAAATACACACATCAACCACACAAAACAGTAGGATCAGATGATAAATGTGCTCATGATTTACTATAAAACTGTATTTCATAGAACTATAAGGCCATTACATTTAAACATAAGCTAACCAGTACCTACATCTTTTTGCCCTTTCATATCTACCCACAAAAATAGAGGCCAGGAGAGGAAAAACAGAGGGAGGGAGAGAGATTTGGTCCAGCAAGTTACAATAACTTAAAAGGGAGTTTTGTCAAGCTTTTCAGCCGACCTCAAAAATCAAAGAGAGTCAAACTGCCACATCCTGGTTGCTCTTGTAAAGCTTTGACCTACTTCCAGTTACACCACTGTCAAAACAAAAATGAAGGCACTATAGGTACGTGATACGAGGATCCAAATCCTCAGTCTTCTTGTGGTATCATGCCTTCCTCAGCTTCTTCCAGTCCATAGAAAGAAGGACGGAAACCATCTACTCCTCCCTTCTCAACACGATTTGGAGGCGGTGATGACCGTCCCCGTTGTTCCATCATTGCTTTGTGAAAACTCCAACCTCCGGAGCCAACAGCTGTTGGCGGAGCTTTGTTAAACCTTTCAGGACTACGACTGCGCTCCCGAGTAAAACCTTTGTTGCTCCAAGCAGACCCCTTGTCATCATAACTATTATTTGGACCACGGTCATATCTGTAGCATACAATAACACAAGGCATTTTAAATCATCACTCATAAAAAGTTCCAACACAGTATAGCATATGTCAAGACATAATAATTAGTGACATCTAACACCAGAGCAAACCATATTAAAAAAATTTCCCATTTCTGTAGATTTTATGTCCTTATGGGGGAGTGAGTTAATCAAGTTATCCATGTACACTTACTTCCCACAGCTTGCGCATCAAAACAGAGATACAGTTACTAAAACTATTGAAAGAACAAATCAGAAAGTTTTGCCGTATGGGAAATGACATCAAATGATATGCCATGACAAAATCATCTATATGTTTTGACAAATTATAGCTCTTTTGGAATGCAATCAGACCCACAAATATACATCAATACAAGGTAGAACATTTACCTGCCAGTAGAGAAAGAAGATCCAAACCCACCGCCCCTTCCACCATCTCTTCCACCGTAGCTTGAATCACTTCGGCCACCATCACGACCTCCAGACCCAGAGCCCCAACGTCTGAATCTGTTCATCCCACCACCACGTGAAGCCAACTCACGAATTTCTGGGGGTACACGCTGGTTTGCTCCTTCCAAAACTTTAATGAGTTCTGCAGCATATTTTGCATCCTGATCACCAAAGAATGTGTAAGCCAACCCAGTGGCACCTGCCCTTCCAGTTCTCCCAATCCTGTGAACATAATCCTCTACTCCAGTAGGGAAGTCGTAATTTATAACCACCCTGTAGCAGATATTGCCATTTTAACCATCAATTTCTTGACGAAACAAGGATCTATTCAAATTGGATATGCACGGTAAGCAGAAGCAGTAAACTACTCTCGAGAAACAGAAGCAGTTAGGTAAACTATTGTCAACACTAAGACACACAATGCAAATGAATATGATTTCCTACTATTAGATAATATGCCAAAGACTCAAACCTAACCATGTACTTTTAACTTGTAATTACCCCTTAACTAGCTTTATCGTTCAATAAATTGGGGGGGGGGGGGGTGCATCAAGATCCACAGTACTCGACACGCTTGCCACTATTGCAAGTAAACCTAATATGCATTTGGATGAATCACCAATCCAAACCACAGGTGCACCATTTGATTAAATTTCTAACAGGGGGGAGTGCAAACCTTATGTCCTTAACATCCAATCCTCGAGCTGCAACATCAGTCGCTACAAGAACTGGAGTCCTCCCTGTGCGAAATTGACTCAGGACATGATCCCTCTCAGTCTGAGATTTGTCACCATGAATTGCAGCAGCTCCAAACTGGCGGGTTAAGTTGCGAGAAAGTTGATCACACATCTTTTTGGTTGAGCAAAATATAATTATCTTGGATCCTGGCTCTTGCGATCGCAATATCTGTTCCAATCGTCTGTGTTTCTCCATGGACGCCAGTACTTCAACATGCTGTAGAACATAATAATAAGGGGCTACATTAAAAGACTATATATAATGCTAAGATTTTATAATTAAACATGAATTAATGGAGGAAAATTCAAACAAGTTCAGAATATTCTCTATTACTTAAAAGTAAAACCCTACACCTAACTGATATCCTTGTAAGGAAATATGGCCAGAAATGGCTAGAGTACTCAAGTACCTGTGTGATCGACTTATTCGCGACAAGTTCATCAACATTGCCAATGTTCACCTGAACAGAGTTGACCAGTAGATCTGATGCAATCTTCCTAACCTCCTTGGGCCATGTTGCTGTATACATTAAGGTCTGGCGGCGAGCAGGTATCTCCTTCACAATCTTCCTTATTTGAGGTTCAAAACCCATGTCCAGCATACGATCAGCCTCATCCAACACTAGGTAAGAAACTTGATGGAGACTGATTCTCTTCATTTCTAGAATGTCATTCAAGCGGCCAGGAGTGGCAACCACAACATCTGCTCCTCTGTCAATATCTCTCAATTGTGGACCCTTTGGCGCTCCTCCATACAAACACTAAAACAAAAACAAACAAAATCATTGTTAACAAACATAAAGTGTAAACAACATATTCAGGAGCAGCTCGAATAGCTTCACATCCCAGAATAAAAAAAGAGAGCCCAAGATTTTAGACCAGATGCAACTCAGAAAAGGGAAGACACAATTATATACATAACCAAGGACTATAGTAAGAAATAGACAACTACTGAAATGGTGCTGCAGACAACCAATAACAAAAGAATTTCAATGGGGCAACATAATATGTCAAGTTTCAGACGGTAGTGGAGTAACATATAAATAACTATGAACACTTGAGAGATGCATAATTGGTAAAAAGTGGGAACTCATAGAAAAGAGAAACAAATACAAAGGATTGACCAATAACTGCTAAAAGTTTGAGGGTATAAACAAGATAAAAGTACTGCTTGGCACTTCAGCTGTTAGGGATTGGCAGGTAGGCCAAACCTTTACGCATTTACTCCAGTTAGGCTAAACCCTAGTAAAACCAATGGACCTACTGAACAAAATGGTGTAAGCTATATGACCTATTAAAGTTGTTTTAACTTGTAGGAAAAAAAAAAAAGGATGATTAAGTTGGTTGATAGTAAAACCAATGGACCTACTGAACAAAATGGTGTAAGCTATATGACCTATTAAAGTTGTTTTAACTTGTAGGAAAAAAAAAGGATGATTAAGTTGGTTGAGAAATATTGGTTAGATGCAAGAGTTTCAATGTGGTACCAAGCCAAATTGCTCCAGCTATATATAAAAATAAAATAAATAAAAAAGACACTCTGTATAACGGTCACAATTAGTAATTTAGTATGGCTGGGATAGGCTTGAATATAACTATAATTACAATAACTACATACGTAACTGCATATGAGTATGTTAACACCAAGATACATGTTTTTTACTGATTACTGACTAGAAGAGGCCAGAAGTACATACCACAACAGCTATTCTTGAAGACTTTCCAAACTTCATTGCTTCATCTTGAATCTGTGTGGCCAGCTCCCTTGTTGGTGATAACACCAACACAGTTGGACCCATCTGAGAGTTATTACGGGCGCGCTTAAGATGCATAAATCCAGGAAGCAAGTACCCCAAGGTCTTCCCTGACCCCGTTTTAGCAATGGCCACAATGTCTCTACTTTGAAGAGCAACCGGCCATGATTGAGCTTGAATTGGAGTCGGGGCAGAAAAACCAGCATTTTGTACCTGGAAAAGGCAAAATTCCAGCATCCTATAAGCAGAGGTACACACCTCAACATTTCTGAAACTTTTTTTTCTTTTTCTTTTTTTGGGCTTATAGAAGAGTTGAATGGCAGAAGAAGCAACCCCCATATCAGGCGGCCAAAGCTTGCATCAGCAAGCTGGAGCAGGAGGAGGCCTCTTCTTTCATTCAGACAGTGGCAGACTGAATCATCACCAACAGCAGTCCCGGCCACAAACTTGGGTGATTCGGAAAGCCCTTCACAAAAATTGGTCCACCGTAAAAGGGCGCTCCAAATAAAATGCAAGCCCCCACAAGAGGGCAGCACAGCGTACGACATTGGCTCCTCCCAGGAGCAAATATCGCACCTGCGACAAAAAGTACAGATGGCAAAAGAATTAACATGAGTCTGAAATCCAATATTGGACCTCCAGCAATCACATAACTTTGCACAAAACACGACTCAACTTGGGTTACTTACATCAGCTACTGACTACTAGTGTTGGATAAAAATGGAAGGCTATACACAAATGTCAATACCTCTCTAAGAATCTCAGATGGGAAGCCCGTAGCTTCGAAGGAAGTAAACGGTGGGGGCACATTATCCCCCTATGACCAAAAAAAAAAAAGACTTTGTCAGTTACTTCAAAAAAACACTTTAAACGATATAACTGGCAGGTAACAAGGACAAAAGTGAACATTACAAACTAGATAATATTGAATAAAACAGCAGCTCTCTATAGAAGCAACAAATCTATATATGCTTGCGCATGTCAATTTCTGTAAACTCCAGTGACAATAATTCTAATTAAAAAAAAAAGGCCATTATATAAAGAAGATATTAAAAGAGGGTTCATATAGATTCATTTTGAAGACTATTAATACCATCACCTCAATTTCAGATATGAGGGAAAATGTTATAGTGAAACATATGCATGATACTCTATTTGCACCATCTTTTATAAAAGGACAACGACAATTCAAATTTCAGAGCAAAAGATAACGCATCAATATATACTCCAGAAACTTGATAGCACACCTATGGAAAAAAAATCTCAATACTCACAATAACAGTTATTTCATGCCGGCGACAATAAGCCTCAGCAGACAAACCACTTCCAGAGTCTGATGGTCCATTTCCTCTAATAACAGATCCTCCATGTGCACTAACTGACCCACTTGGCCCATTGTTAGAAGAAACTGGTGCACTTCTTGCACTCTAATGCATAAATAAGAAAAACATATCAGTTCTCATATCAAAATGCAACTGTATGAGAAGTCATATACATTTGAAACTGTATCAAGTGACCGCAATTACCTGTACATTCCTCGGTCCTGCCTCAAATTTTGATCCACCATTGCTGCCCCTGCCATACCTATCATCTCCCTCATCACGACGTTGTCCTTGTGAAGATTGTTGAACTTGAACTGAAGAACTTATATACTGTGCAGAAGAAGCCTTTGATGGAGGAGCTGTGCCTGTAGGCCTATCATATTGAGTCACATTGGTCTCGGGGTTCCAAAAGTAAAGATACCCAGTTTTACCATCAACCAATCCTTTCCATGGTTTTGGGAGAGTTGGGTCTTCTGGAGCATATCGAGGACCAGCAGAGGCAGTTGCAGTGGCAGCCATGGCAATTGAACGCTATCCTACAACATGCAAGGGGAATTTTCCCATAAGCATCAGCTACGGATACCAAAGAATCAAACAATGAAGAACAGTATCACCACCAAGGCGCCAATCAACCAATATGGCAAACATCATGCAAAGAGAGCTTTTGAGAGGATGCAAATGCTAGAGCACAAAAAACTAAACCTAAAGTTGTTCTTTTCATAGAAGTTCCTATCATCAAAACCCCAGAGTTATCAGCACCTTCATGACTACAAAACACATGATAATATCTTCGAACTAGAAACCTAAAATCAAAGTAAATCAGTAGGTTCACACCCACCAGTGTCCAAGGAAAAGCGAGAAGGAAACAAAAAGCCATAAAGATCCAAAAACAAAAAACTCAACAAACACAAGCCCAAAAATCATGCTAGTAAGGCAACCCGAAAACCAGAATGAACCCATCCTCTCCATGGTTTCGGGACTGTTGGGTCTTCAATACCAATGAAACAAACCACAGCCGATAAAGCACTACACCAAACAATGCGACACATTATGCACAAAGAGCTTTCCAAAACATGCAAAGCCTCCCATATTTTCGGAGAAAAGTTCATTTCCTCACAAGCCCAAACTAACGAGCAACTCCATAGCTCTAAACAACCGAAACATCCTTCGATATTTCCAAGCTACCAAGCTCAATGTGAACCTCACAAAATAAAAAATAAAAATCACCAAACCCTAAAAAAAAAAAAAGTTACTTTCGCCTAAAGCAAACCCCAATAACACAGAACCACACATGCAATCAGATTCTGAATCTCAGCTTTCTGAGCTTCAGAACCTGAATCGGAGACGCACAAACCCTAGAATCGACTCAATGAAATCCCAAACAAATCGGAAAGCAGCACATTCAGATCTGGGAGATCTAGGAGAGGACGGAGGCGGGAAATCGAACCTGACGGCGCCGTTTTGGAGAGTGAACGGAAGGTGAAACGGCGGAGATAGATCTGATTGGTGCGGGTGGAGTGTGATGTGGTGCGTCTCTCTCGCCCTAGAAAAGTAGAGCTACGCTTCTGGTGGGTGAGAAGCGTAGAGAGAGGGAGAGAAGGAGAGAGGAGAGGAGCCAACGGGTTATTTATAGTAAGTTTGGAACCGAACCACCTTGGGTGGGTCTGTCATTTTGATCCACTCTCGCATTTACTATCAAGCTGTAATTATTTTCGTCACTTACACACGCTCGCCCCTCGAAGAAAATGGGACGACACGTGTGAAGAAAATTTCATGTGCTGTGTCGTCTATTTCGACCGAAACAGATCATAGGCGTTATTATATATTTTAGCAGAGCAATCCTAGCTAAGACCAGCAGGAGAGACCTTGCTTCATATTGATATAGGGTCATTCGATCAATTAGATTTTCCTGATAGCACCACTGAGTCATATGCATTGAGTCTATCATGGTGTCGATGATAGGGTCACATGGGATGGGGGTCCTTTGAAACTCATAGGGTCAGGTTTGTTCCTGCAACTACATCATCCATCATGAGCTTGCAGAAAGTGAGAATAGATAGCTTGGTGCTTGGAAGAAGATGCTATATATCAAACAGAACCCATCATGTGCTATTTGTATAAACGACTTTGCAGAAGGTGGTGTTGATCAACTGATTACTCTTTTGCCTTGCGCACACCATTATCATCTATAGATTGCATTGTCTCGTCCCGTGGCTGAAGACGAGTCACTTGTGCCCCTTGTGTCGATACCCAATGCCAACTGTGGAAGAGGGCGAACCCCCAAATTCCTAATGGAGGCCTTTAGAAAGGCAAATATGTCAGCTAATATATTAGCTAATGTAGGCAAAACTCCGGCTTATCTATCTAGACCAATATAATGTCTTTAGAAATTGATATGTTGATTGTTAAATGCGCCATTTTGATTTACCAGCGAAATGGCTGGTACTTTCATATTTGGATCATGGTTTCTTTGGTTATGATGAAAACTCACACCTTTTGTTATATAATGCCCAACATAGGCATTGATCATGGTTTCTTTGGTCTATGATCAAGACATAGTGGACTTTTCTAATCCTCCTTCCCTTCCATCAAGGTGCTGAGTCTGAAAAGGGCAATCTACCGTGCTTCACTTGAAAGACATGATTGTAAGCTACTAGGATCACTTGGTCTGAAAATCCATTCAGAAGCTCCCCTCATAATCTGAAGAAAAGGGATCAGAATTGATTTGTTGCTGTTGTGGAGGAAAGCACTGTTCTGGAGGAGAACTCTGCTCTGGCGGTGAATCCTGTTGTCGAGTTGAATTTTCAAGAGCCTGCAAAATAATTGCAAGAAAACAGCAGAATGTATAAATCTTGTTTGCTAGATGAATCTAAACACTTGATTAATAATCTAGCGAGGTAGCAATTGATTATGTCACCCATTAGATAGCGTATAATGAACACTAAAGCGTATTGGAGAGCCAGAAATCTTAACATTGAATTGGGATGCTAATAAAGATTTATTTTGTTTTCTCCTTTCTTCATCAACATCAAGTATAGGAATGAAAGATGGAAGAAATGCCTATGTCGGGCATCAAAGTAAAAGAACAAGTAATGCTTCCATGTAGTGAAACGGAAATATATGACCGTTAGATCGAATAGAAAAGACAGTTAAAGTAGAAGGTAAGGACCAAGAGGCAGATTCAAACAATAATACATGAATATTATTAGTCATTGATATGCATTACATGCAATATAGCATTGGAGATGGAAAAAAGAATGAATGAATATTCAATATATGGTTATGCTCCCAAAATTCACATCCTAGTCTAATGCATGCAAGTTCAGTTTGACAGAAGCTAGAATACAGAAACTAGAATATTAGTTTTGAACAAAAACTTCAGGCACAACCAACCTCACAAACCCAAATAAAAAATCCAAGAAAGCATTGGTAAATGAAAAAAAGTTTATACTCGCACTATATAAGAGGAGGCTTTCCAGAATTGAATCTGCGTCTTCCTCACCTGGATATTTCATCAAGTTAGTGTTAAAAATGGTAAAACCGAAGCATTCCGAGTATAAACCACACAGAATGATATGGTTAGAAATTCTTTTAACCTATTTTAAGGTCTGTCAATCACAACAATTTAGTATAGTCAATGAAGAGTGAGTAACAATGTTATTTAGGACTACAATAGCATGTAAAAGAAACCTCAAAGAGCAGCCTTAGAAGTCTTTCTATTTCTGTGTTAGAAGGCAAGAATACCATCTTTATTTCACCAGGAAGTTCCTTGCACTTTCTTCAGAGACAGCCAATCAACTTCTATCCTTCTCTATATATAAACTCTCAAGCACCAAAAATATTAATTCAAACTTTCAGACTCATTTTTCTTTGAGTAGACCTTAAAAAGCTGAAAATGGGAGTTGGAGGAACTTTGGAGTACTTGTCTGATCTAATGGGGGTAGTGGTGGCCATAAACAAAAAAAGAAGAAGCAATTACGGACTGTGGAGCTCAAAGTCAGAATGGACTGTGATGGTTGTGAGCTTAAGGTCAAGAAGCCCTCTCTTCTTTAGGGGGAGTTAAATCTGTGGAGATTAACAGAAAGCAAAAGAAGGTGAGTGTTACAGGGTATGTTGAACCAAACAAGGTGCTGAAGAAGGCAAAGTCAACAGGGAAAAGAGCGGAGATATGGCCTTATATATGTTCCCTACAATCTAGTGGCTCAGCCGTAAATGGCTCAAGCTTATGACAAGAAAGCACCTCCTATGTCAGGAAAGTGGAGAACACTGCAACTACTGGCACCATGACAAGAAATGAAGACCCCCTACACCGCCATGTTCAGTGATGAAAACCCCAAAGCCTGCTCTATCATGTAGCTAGTTTCACAAAATAGAGCAAAAAAAAAAAGAAGTTAATTAGGACTACATGAAGAATATGGATATAAAATTTAAACAGAAAAGAAGTAGTTCATACATGTTATGGTCACCCGCGCAAAGGTTTTGCAAGCTGTCCAAGTAAAACACAGAAGGAATAAGTGCAAACAAAGGCAAACTTTAATCAAATTGTCAAGGAAATATTAGAGCACGATTTCATGATAATTCCCAGAAAAGTTAATAACCTGACATCTACAGCCTATACACTAGAGAAACCACTCCAAGCATACCTCCATGCCAAGTAATAGCATATTAGGAAAAACAAAATAAAACAAAAAATTCACCTCATTCAGTTGCAAAATTAACCAATTCCACCCCAATTGAGAAACACACAATACACATACATGGCAGCTTACACAGTATGTTTCTTTAACAGCTGGGTGGCTTAATCAGTTCATAAAAGTTTGAAACTTTAACTGGTTAGGATATGAGA
>BDJD01008625.1:0-10706 GCA_002564525.1 Rosa multiflora | reverse complement strand
TAGTATCGTTACGTTCCTTCGGACCTTCCGCCATGAGTTATCAAGTATCTCTAGCATCACACGTATTGTCGTGCATACTCCGTCGTAACATGTTGCAAACCTAATAATAACAATCTGTGCTTTTTATACTTGAGAATAGCGTAGATACTAACAAAAAGTGTATAGGGTATAACATGGAATACAAAAAATTGATATCTATTTTCTTTTTGACATGGAGAGAAAACAAAAGATTCATCACAAGACTATTTCTCCATGTTAAGGCATCTTCATTACCAGAGTGTCCGCTGATCACTGGAATGTAAAAGGAATATAAGACTTGATGAGAATGCAACTCACCATGAACAAAATAGGCATTGAAGTAGGCTTGTTATCTTGTCTGACATACTCATATAGCACCTGACACGTGGTATGACAATAAAAAGTAAACAGTTCAAAAATGGAAAAGAATTTTAGAACAAAATTGAATGGTGTCCCTCTGTCTCCAAATTCATGTCTCCTCCCATGTCTCCCATTAAAATTGTGACACCTGTCCCACTACCTAACAGAACTTAAACTGTGTTAATTCTTATTTATAATTAAAAAAAAAAATATAACAGTAAATTGAAACAGTTCATATCTTCTTCTTCTTTCGCACTTTCGTAGTCCGCAACTCTCAAACAACCAGTGCCTCTCTTTCTCTATTTTTCAATAACTCTTGTCTATGAAATTTCTGAGGATGATTGTCCACCACCTCCAGCAACCATCTTTTCATTTTGGTAGAGATAGGCCCATTGAAGAGTATGAAAACATAATCAAATCCCAAGTATCAATTAATCCAATCCATTCATGGATGGATCTGGACAAAAATCCAGCTTCAAGCATCAAATTACCTGAACGCAAAAGATTCTTTATCTTTCTTCGAAGTTTCGATTCGATCAGAATCATCAAATAGTTCAAGTTTGAAATTCTTCATAATTACTTTTGGTCGAAATTTTTCTTGTTTCGATCTGGAGATAAATCTCAATATGCAGGGATTAAAACCCATAACGGGACAGTGGGTAAATTGCCAGAGGTAAAAGGAAGAATCGATCTGTATACATAGATTGAAAGAAAACCGGTAGAGAAAGATGATGGAAAGTTTGGGAGTGAACCGATTTGTCGTGTTCTTAAGATAAAGGAGAGTTCAATATTGAAAAGGAGGAAAATAAAATAAAATCTTGTGTACAAGCTAACGGCGTTAAGTTTCAGTTAAATGAAATGCCCGGTGTCACAACTTTATTGAGAGACAGGGGTTTGGGGACAGAAGATTTGAAGCCGATTAGGAGATTCGGATTCAGAGAGCTTATGAAACTGATAATTGATTATAGTTCTAGTTTGAAACTGATTTTGAATTTCACTTTTTTGTATTCGAGTTCTAGCCTAAAATTTTTAATGGACGACGGCTAAATAATTTAATTAGTGAGTTAATAATTTAATCACCCAGCTATTCTATGAAATTGTACATGCAAATCCCCTTAACCTACAAAACAAAAGCAAAAGACAAAAAGAAAAGGAAGATGCAGATTCAGAGAACCTATCAACCTAATTCTTTTTTCTTTTTTTTTGGTAAAGACTACAAATCTATCATACTACTACTCTTAGTTAACCGAAGAAATAAAAGAGAAATTAACCTTGATTTAGCGGGGTCTTCCTCATCTTGCGAGCGAGTCATTGTTGAAATTGGAATAGACTGAGGATCTGAGCTAGTCTTCTCTATTTCCATCAAGAAAATTTTGACAAGCTAAATTTGTATATATGAACCGATCAGCCAAAGAAAGAAAGCAGTCTAAACAAGTAATCCGGCCAGAAAATATACTTGGCATGAGATTGGGTGAGAGGAAGAGAAATTATGAGATCCTTCAATACGGTGGGCACTATCGGTCAGATAGTTATTCAGACTGTTAGAGAGGGAAAGCAATTAATACACCTGTACCCATCGTGTGCAGAAAAGTTTAGTGCGGTAGGAAACGTTCAGAGTCTAAATTATTGATGCTGAGGGTTCGTTTTCATTCATCTGGGACGTGATAGGTTGTGCAAATTGCAAAGTGCAAAGTGCCATCGTCGGGAAACTTTTGCTATTCATGCATGTGTATCCGCTCAAATGATATCTAATATTTGTGTCCTTAATTTTAAATATCATGTCATTTTACATATATATATACTAGATGGGCTCCACACACTATATGTGTGAAGTGAATATTATTTATTTATTTTTTAAAAAAGGGAGTGGGAAGTTTGTTTTTATAGGAATGGGTAAGTTTTCATGGAAATTTGTAGTTTTTTTCATATACTTATCTGTTTCTTACTTTTACAATTTTTTTTTCTATTTTCGGTTTATTTTATTATTTGACTATATTACCCTTATCTATTTTATGAGTTGTAAAATTTTTTAATATTTCAAGGTCATTTTGGTACATTTTTTCTGTTTTGGCTAACAAAACATCTTTTCTTAATAATAGTATAGATATATGGGTCATTGACCCAAAGCCCTAAAATGAGGGAAAAATTATCTCACTTACTCCAGCAAGAGATTTTTATTCCCACTAACCCAATTTAAAGTAAAATAACTATTCTGCCCTCAACCTAATTAATGAATTACGTATTCTCTCTCTCTCTCTCTCTCTCTCTCAAATTCCCTCTTCTTCTTCAACCTCTGAATCCCTCATCAAACCTTAATTTGCTAATCATCACTGGCCTTTTCAAAGCTACTCCGGCCTCGTCTCAGTTGCTGACTCGTGGAGAGAGAGCATGGCTCCTCTATTTTCCTTTGTTCTATTGTCGTCTTCTCCCTCAATTGGAATGAGGCTGCTATTAACAGGCAGATCAAGTGTGCTCATGGATCGGAGCTCCAACGACGTTGCGGTAAGCGGTGATGATGACGATGCGGAAGGGTTTTGGATCGGGTTGACGTGGAGATCTACATGGCGCTCTACATCGCCTCGCCGCGATGCTGTCGTCGTTGTGTTAGAGTTGCCCCCGGAGACGATCGCTGCCGGGGACGAGATGGCACCAAGTTTGGCGCTGGCGAGTGAGCATTTCCTCTTCTGTTTCATTTCCTCTTCTAATTGTTTCTTTTTCCTCTTTGATTTTTGAATTGCAGAAATGGCCAAGTCAAAGAATCACACCGTTCAGAACCAGTCCCTACGCGATGAACGAACGAAGCAGACATGCCCAGGTTGAGACTGAGAGGAGACTTAACAGCCATGGACCCATGGCTGATTTTGTTCCTGTAGTTAAATCCACATGCCCAAACAGTTCACAACTTTTCAATTTCCATTTTTTTTTTTTGGTCTAAAGCGTCTTTTGAATTCGATTCTTCAAATTTTGTGCCTTACAGAGGGAGTTGTGTCTCCTGAGTGAAAAGTTGCAAGGAAATGACCATAGAATCGATAATGGCAAGTATTCATTTCAGTAAACTGTGGGAAGTTGCAAGGCGCCCAAATCAATTTTTTTTTTTTTTTGTAAAATGGGGGCAGAAGGCCCAAAATGGAAGAAAAAAAGCTCTATTAGGCCAATAGAAGTGTGTTAAAGGTTTATTGGAGGGTAATAGACGTCTATTGGGGGTAATAGACGTTTTGAATTAATGTAATATCCTCTTTTTTTTTCTTTAATCAAAGTTATATTTATGTAATTTTAGAAAAATTAGTTATCATTTTGGTAATCGAAACGTTTATTGGGGGGCAATAGACATTTATTGGGAGGCAATAGACGTTTTAAAATTGATATAATTTCTTCATTTTTTTTCTTTAATCAAAATTTTATCTGTCTAATTTTAGGAAGATTATTTCCTATTCCGGCTACCGAAAGTTCTATTATGGGGAATACATGGCTGATAGTCGTCTATTGGGGGGGAATAGACGTCTATTGCCTCTTTATTAGGGGGCGCAAAAAAAATTTCCGGTGAGATTTTCAGCAAATTCCAGTGGGCGGTAACCGGTGAACGGAATTATGCGAACGTTGACCGAAATCCGGCAAAATTTGACAGGATTCCGGAGAAAATTGATCAGATTCCGACGGCAGGTGACCGGATTCCGGCTACCGGTGATCGGACAGTCTCTCATGGTTTCTCTCTCTTCAATTTTATCTCTCTCTCTCTAAATAACAAAGGGGTAAGGGTAAAATGGTATTAAAAAAAATTTTAAAAACAAAAAAGAAATCTTAATGGAGTATTAGGGAAGACCTCCTTAGAGTGTTTTGGGTAAGAGAGAATTAAAAAAACTTAATTGGGTAAGTGGTAAAAAAATCTCTAAAAATGGGGTAAATACACAATAACCCTATATATTATCTATTTATCACGCGCATTAGATTTCTAACCGTTTAGAATATTGTTAGCTATAACGCTAATCTTATTTTTATTAGTTCTTTTTCGACTATATCTTATTTTTATTAGTTAGATATCCGCATGGTATAAGTTACAGAGGTATAATATTTTTTATATATGTCCTATCTTATATAATGTTTTACTCATTGAAAATACTCATGTGGTAACCACGAAAAGTACTTCATTAAGTCATTAAGGTAAATAAATAAGATTATCATTAGAATAAAGTAGTTTGAGTAATAATTATATGTATGTCATACGTAATATATTATAAAAAAATTTCAATTTACAGGTACATTCTAATTTGGCAAAATATGAAAAAACAATATTTTTTCTATCACTTAATTAAATTCATTAATGTTATTGTTCCACCTCTAAAATCTAAAGGGAAATATAAAATGTTAAAATTAGTGTTGCAAGATTGTGATGTGACAATATATATATTATGTGAAATTGAAACTAAAAATTAAATTTACATACATGACATGACAAATAAGATTGGGGGCACGAACCTTAGGTCTCATACTTGTGACCCCCTATAATTGCCCAATTAACAATATATGAGTTGCAGGGGCGGACCGACATGGAAGGCTCTGTGGGCTTGAGCCTAGACAAGATTTTGGCCTAAAAACTCTTAAGTATATATATATCTCTACCTTTCAGCCCATACCCAGCCCAAAGAATAGCTCCTCACCGCTCGCAGCCTCAGTGCCTCACACCTTTCTCCTTCTCGTAAACGAGGTATGAAGCTCTATCGATCTCCCTGGGCTTGAATTTTTGATACATCTTAACATCTCTGTGAGTCTGTTCTTCTTAGTTCTTCCTGCTCTGTTTTTCCCAGATTCCCAAATCCTTCTCGTAAACGAGGTATGAAGCTCTATCGATCTCCCTGGGCTTGAATTTTTGATACATCTTAACATCTCTGTGAGTCTGTGAGTCTTAGTTCTTCCTGCTCTGTTTTTCCCAGATTCCCAAATTTCCTCTCGCAGTCTTTCCCAGTCGGCCTAGATCGAGAGTCTCGCGGTCGCCGATTCGGTTTGCTACGGTGCTAATTGAATGTGAAGAACTCACCGGTGGCAGGCATGTACCCTTTACTAAAAAGGAAGGCACTTCGATCCATGATCCGGTAACTAAACATGCTATTTGTATTGGTCATTTGTAGGAAACCTAATTCTCTAATGGATTAAAGGTCGGATCTTTCTTGTTCGATCTTCTTCTTTCCCTGCACCATCTTGTATACAAAGACTTCAAATTTTGATGGGCAATGAATAACCCTTTAGATTATAATGGATATACAAACAATAGGTCGAAATCATATATATTTTTTTTTAATCTTCCTTTTCCTTAATCTTTTCATCTTCAAAGTGGATTATATATATTACTTCTTCTCCTTCTGTTGTTAATATATGATCTATTGCTTAAGTAAATGAAATGATTGTATAAATGTAGGAGTAATAAAAACTGATCGAGGCATCCTTGGGGTATTGAATTGCTGCACTGCACAGGTGTGTTAAGTTTGAAAAAAAATTGTGCACTTCTAATTAGCCTAGACAACAATTAAATCCTGGATCCGCTCCTGATGAGTTGTAACCTTCCTATTCATCGATGGCCGTCAGATTTATGTGTACATAACATACATGTTGTTGGGAATCTGAATTCCATGTAAAAAAACAATGAAGACATTATTTATAAGTTTATAAAAGTTTGGATAAACTTCATTTAATTAATATTTGAATCATAATTAATTTTAATTATGAAGCTTAGATTATTATATCTGATGACTCATGTGTGCATGCCTGTGAAAACACGAGTTTCACGATATCCAATCAGTGCGAGAAATCTGTCATAAAAAAAATTGAGCGAGAGAAGTCATATCCTCTCCAACACAATTATTGCGAAAAGGAAACCTGATAAAGACCTTATACAAAAAAAAAAAAAAAGGAAGTCTGATAAAGATCTTATCAAAAAAAGAAACCAAAAAAAGGAAACCTGATAAAGATAAGTGAGAGGAATCATATCGTCTCCAACACAATTATTGCAAAAGTTGGTTCCAGATTTCTAGGCATGGTGGGGAAACCTGATAAAGATATGATTTCTCACCTATCGTCTCCGACACAGTTATTACGCCTATTATCATACTCGTTTGTTTGTTTAATTTTCTTTGGATATCCGACATATTCTGGTCTGTAAGGAATTAGCAAATTTATACTGGCAACTAAAAGAAGGGCAGAGCTGATGGACATCCAAAAGAAAAGTCACTAGCATAGCTACTTGGAGTTAAGGCGCCAAATAGCAGCAGCAATGCCAACCAAAATATTATCCAAGCAATAATGTCAACATCATTAGCTATAATGCAGAGCATATGTATCCTAGCTTCCCAGCAGATCGGTCTAGCAACAACAAGCCTCTGTTCTGGAGTTCATGATTCTGATATAGATTTGTAGACCATAGCGCATGACTCTGATAGAGCTGACAATCATCAAATGCATGAATAAAACCAAACATAGTATCTGAAATTATACGCATCTGAAGTTCTTACAAAGAAAATATAGCATTCGAAGATTGATGCCAAGTAATTCATTCAACTAGCAACTTAGTTTAGTTTTTGTTTTTGTTTTTGTTTTTTTTAGATATCACATGCACGGTATTTCAAAAGGCATTTTAAGCTCATAAACTAATCTGTGTCGAGATATCATGTCAAAACGCTTCCTCCCCATAATCACCAAGAATAAATTGGAATTTAAACTCTAATCAGTGTTGGAGAGATTCGAATTCAGTATGAGAGTTACACACCTAAAGGCTCTTATCAAGTAGTTAGCAACTTACTTCTAGACATATAGAACTTTTTAAAGATGACATATATTGCAAAACTAATTACCATTAATTTGTTTTCTTTAAGGAAAATATCTTTCTTGTTAATACTATTATTCTATTGTAAGCTTGTACACATAAAAAAAAACTTTGAAGACATTAGATAAAAAATCTTTCCTTGACCTAGCGCTCTGCTAGGGTTTGAGAAACCTCTCACGGTGGCTTCTCGTATCTCCCTATTGCCTGTCAATGGTGGCCTCTAGGCTGCTTATTCTCTTTCTTGTTGCGTTGGGCAATGATGGTTTTGTGAGGGTGTCGGGTTCTGGTGCTATTGCTGCTGCGGATGCAGTATCGCGACCAGGGTCGGCGGCACTGATCGAGTGGTGTGCTCGGTGATCAACTAAGATGTTTTTGTTCGAGATGGGGTCTCGGTTGCTCGAATTGCAGAGTGGATGAAAGAGGCCGGAGATTTGAGTGCTCCATGTGCATGGTTCTTGGACGCGGTCATGGGCAATGGGACCAGAATAGGTGTCCCCAGCTTTTGGGTGGATCTGACGGCGACAGGCCCTGCAGTAGGAATGGTATCGAATCTGTCTTCCTTAATCTGGATGGTACTGGTAGCTTAAACGCTAGTAGGTGCGGCGATAGCAGAGGCAGGTACAGCGGAGGTGGTGGATGTTCAAGCTGTGGAAGCGCCATTTGTGGTAGTGCTGATCCTGAGGCTTGGGTGTGCGTCAGCTCATATGCTAGGGCTTCAAGTAGGCTGAGTGTTTGGGCTCCAAACAAGATGTTGGGCCTATTGTGGGCTCAATTGGGTCCTAGTTTTTTATTTTTTATTTTTATTCCAAAAGTGGGCTTTCTTATTTTGTATGAGGAGGCTTTAGTTTCTTTTCTGTCTACTTGAGTAGAAAAGAACACAAAGTAAAGAGAGAACCTGTTGGGCCCATTGGGGCGTTATTTTTATTTCTCGGGGCACTACTTTTCTTTGTTTGGGCTTAATCCTATAAGGTGGGTGTACTAGAAGATTACTAGTTTGGTTTGCTCTTTTAGTTAGGGTTGGCTTTGTAGTAGTTTCTACGGAACGGTTCTTTCTGTCGCCCCCATAAGGGGGGGGGGATTGTTTTTGTACTGCTTGTTGAGCTGCATAATGGATGACCTCTTTTACTCCAAAAAAAAAAAAACTTATACACATAATATACAAGCACCTAACAAGTGTCACACAGTGTATTTCTTGAAATTTCCAGACATGCTTAAATTGTTTCACATTATTGAAAACATATATATGGCTAAAAAAGTAGGGATCCAGTCACAGGGTTAACTGCATGGATACCATTCATCCTGATATCCAAAAGATTTAGACGTCCTAATTCAATGTACTTTCACTTTTCATTCACTAAAGGATAGAGATGGTTTTAAACAGGTTACACAATGAACAAATAAAACCTAGGGTTCTACAACATGAATTACCATTACGCATCTTAAGCCAACTAAACAGACGAAAAAATGGACAGTAAAACAAGAGATGAAATTCCCACTTAAACAAGAGCAGAGACAACACTAGGTAAGCTCTACTAAAACTTGAGAAAGTAGAGGCGGTAGAACTCAGGAAAAGTTCCGACGGGCAACCAAAAAGCATTGAAACGGATATTACCTTGGTTATTTCTCGCTAAATTCTTGCATTACGACAACCATTTTTGGAGCTTTCGTGAGGTCATTAACAACTTTCTGGACCTTTGTACTCTTTGATAGATGATCCACAGTACAGGCAAGTGCTGCATGCACATAAAACATATCACAAAGCTGATTTCAACCAAAGAAAAGGGGCTGGGGTGGATTGTGGAGTTACATAGAAGATAAAAAGGTGACTGAGCATGTATAAAGTACTTATATCATGTACCAAATTATTCAGAGAGCTCATGCTAATTATCTTAAAAGTTAAAAATTTACATTTGTTCATAGTAATGCAGGAACTAGAATATTATTGAGTTTTTATCACCACTAAGGTCAAAAAAATTTTGCACCGGAGAAAATGATATCTAACTTTAAAAAATGATCAAAATGACACTTAAATTTTTAAAACCAAATCAACTTGATACTCAACTGTAAGAAGTTATTAAAAGAGAAAATGTTACAAACAGTACCCGAACTAAGGCTAATTCTTAACTTCAGTACCCGACTGTGCAAAACTATCACTTTTGTACCCCAAGTTTGAAGTCCGACCCAAGAATGGTACACAGGGTCCATCACGGCGTTAACTAGCTAACCACGTGGCATATTTTGAGGGCCCTCATGGTTTGCCATGTAGCAAAGACTTAACGTTGTGATGGACGGCGTGTAAGAGCAAGTCCACCGGTCTTGCTTTGCCCGGGCAAAAGGGCAGAATGATGATGTGGTGACCGGGCAAGACAAACTTTGCAACTCCACCGAGCCAATTTTGTCCAGCCATGTTTTGCCTTTCCCTGCCCCAAGTCAAAAAAATGGGCAAGCCCATGACATTTTTCTTGCCCAAGCAAGGCTGACTGCTAACTCGGCCTGCCCTTGAACGTGGCTGACGTCATATGGTGACGTGCAGAGAGAGACGCGGAAGAGGCATAGCGTGAAGAGCACGGACGAATGGGGGAGCGCCAGCTGGCCGACGCGTCTGCTTCCGTTTTTTGTCGCGTAGCGACAATGAATCCTCCATTGTGGGCGCACGTGGCTCACACCTGTTGGTTGCTTTGGGAATTTGAACCCAACGGTCAACACATCTGGACCGTGGATTGAACAGTAAAAGCAGATCTGACGGTTGCCAAATTAATATGAATGTAATATAGCCAACGGTAAGAAACGGGCAGAAAAAATTTTGTAAAAAAACATACAAAAAAAACCATTATTAGCATCAAATATATTTTATAAAAAAAAGAAACAAAAAAAATAATTCAAATGAACAGTACAAATGAATAGTGAAAATGAACAGTAGAATAAACAGACTAAACCTCGATGAACAGTCTTGACCGGTCAAGAAAAAAACGGGTGGAAACCCATGTCCAGTTGCAGTGAACAGTACCTTGACAGGTCGAATTCTTGACTTCTCGACTTTGCCTTTTCTTGACTGCGGGTGAACTTGCTATAACATTCTTGGGTCGAGGTTCAAACCTGGGGTACCAAAGTGATAGTTTTGCATGGTCGGGTACTGAAGTTAGGAGTCGGCCTTAGTTCGGGTACTGTTTGAAATATTTTCTCTTACTAAAATGATACCTAAAGTTTTAAAAACAAATCAACTTGATACCTCGGTTTATTTTTTGTAAGTTCTCTCTTAAAATTAATCACGTGTGATGCAATGTTTTGTGGGTTTATAATAATATTTTACACAAAAACTGTTTTTCAATTATTTTTTATTTTACTTTGTTGATTCTCTTCATCTCTCTCTCTCTCTCCTCCCCCCATTTTTCATTGTTTCTTTAGAAGGTGGGAAACATCCCAACTTTATTTGTTTCTAAGATCGATGGTGGAATTGAAATTGAATGGAAGATTTTAATTCTATAGAAGAAGAAGAAGAAGAAGAAGAAGAAGAAGA
>BDJD01008623.1:74173-95824 GCA_002564525.1 Rosa multiflora | reverse complement strand
AACATTAACACAAGTATCGATCCGCCCACCGGATCAGCGTTAACTAAGGTCCGGCTACCGCTAGACTTTTAGACATCAACAAGGGGGAAGAAATGTTATGAATCATTTTATTTACAATTAAAACGCAGCATTTATTTAGTTGGTGCGCACCGTTTGGTCCTTGTGCTGGGAGTATGTTAGGTAGGGGTCATCACTGGTTAGTCGACACGTGTCCTAAACAGTTCTATATCTACTAGCTCTCTTGTACAACAGATCTATGAATAAAATCTGCATTTCTATTTTCTTAGTTTTCTCTAGAATTTCTCTTTGCTTCATTTTGCTACTATGGCATACCATGGATACGATCCCGTGGATCGTAACAATCTCAGGGCGTGCCCCGATACCAGTTGCCCAGAGACACATACCATGCATACGGTGTAGATGAAACATGCCCTATTGTTTCACATCAATACCATCTCTGGAGAACTTTTCTTCAGCAAATTTTGTAATTCTTCTGTCAAACCTGTAAGACCAAACCAGGCACATAATAGTTAACTTGAGTCACTTGACCAATACCTTCATTGAAATACCATAAATTACAAAAATGTGTATGCCTTACTCTCATGTTCAAAATATGATCGCTTGCTTTGAGTAAAGTAATGGATACATCATCTTTTAACAGAAGGGTACAACGTGGCTAAGTCCTCAATTACAAAGTCATAAAGCTCTGCAGCAAACTCCACACTTGCTGGGCCGCCACCAACAACTACAGAATGCAAAATTTTCTTCCTTTCTACTTCACTTATGTATCAATTCGGAGATTGAGGAAATCGAGAAGTAGATAAGCCAAGTGAATTTGAGGCTGGAGTTGCTGAAACTCAAGAAGGCCTAGAACCCGGCAGAGAAGCATGGCAGAGTTGTGGCGGCGAAGTTCATGGAGCCGCCGAAGCAGAGTGTGAAGAATTCCGATGGGTTGAGAAAGATTGAGGAGTTGATGTAGGATGAGATTTTAGCCAATTTCAACAAAAAATCTCAAAAAGAAAGAAGCATCTTCACATTAAGAAAAATAATTTGAATATTGGAAATTGGTATTCAAATAGGATTCTTAATGATGAAATTAATCATAAATTACTCTTTTAGATATATCGGGATTCTCAAGCAAAATCTTGATTGGGATTCTATTAATGCTCAGAATACCGCCATATGACGTCGGCTTCCGATAACGTGGACAAGAGTCCAATCTTCCGATATATATGTAGTTCGCGAAATCCCACTAATCTGTCAAGAGAAATACAACGGTGTCAAGAGGGGAGTTAAACGATGTACTTGTATTGACAAATGTAGCAGTAAATAGCTATTGAATGCGTAATCAATGAAGAGAGAGAAGTGGACCTTTTATAGGTGATATGGTGGGTTACCTCAGTCTTATTTTCGATGTTGGACTGATATACTTCAGCTTGTTGATTTTTGGTCCTTTCTACAAAGACAACTTTGGGTAGCACGTATCGGCGCGTCAAGGCATGTTTCAGCCAGGAGTTGGCTTGTCGGTGGAGGTTGTCTTGATGTGTTTCCAGGGGTTACACTTTTGAAGTCATTTCGACAATGTGACATGGTCAAGTCTTAAGTGCTGATTATGGCCGACAAATGCTATGTATGTACAAGTCCCCCAAGTCCCCAGTCAAGGAGGGATTTCTTGGTTGGGGAGTTACCACAACTAAGGCGAAACCTTCAGTTACATGTCGGGCATAATCAGTGCAAGTGCGTCGTCAACCATGGATTTTGTCTGAGCGAGCGCTTTTGCCCTTTCAGGTGGGCCCCTGCTAGGCCCTCTAGGGAGTCCCCCACTCCCCGGCTAAGAAAGACCTCCGTTTGGTCAGATGATTGTTTGTTGAGGGGAGCTGTTTGACAGCATGAGGTGGTGGGTAGCAATCCCACTCTTTCAGTGCCTTAGTGTCGGGAAGTTAACGGCTGGATCAATGGCTGCCGTAAGCTGTGTTAACGTTTCCCTTACTCTTTCCCGGAGGAGAAGAAATTGACTGCACTGCCTCGTTAAGGTCGGTGTACTGACGACAAATGTGATATCCCTGGTTGGGAATGTTCCGCTAAATGTAAATTGTGTTGAGTGAGCGACTGGATTATTAGAGGAAGTGACGATGTCGGAGACATGTGTTGGTCAGTAGTTGTCGGTTGATGAGTGATGGCATGATTGCCTCACAAGTTTGTTGGAGCAAGGTAAGTGTTAGCGGTGAAATAATATTGTTGGTGGTAACACTTACGTTGTGGCGGATCTTTGATTCGTTGTTTGGTGATTCATAGCGGAGAATGAGGCTAAGCGGCGGAGGATAAGGCTAATTAGCGGAGGATAGAGCTAATTGGGGGGAGAAGAGGCTACTTAGCGGCAGAGAAGTGACTATGGCGGTGATTTTTTTTGAAATTTGGGGTTACTTGGTCAGATTCTGCATGAACTTCTGACACTGTACGTGACACGTGGGGGCAGTTGATAGGAATGGCTCGCGACAATGTCGCTGCGCAGTTGTTGTCGCTTCATTATAAATGTTGCATTTATGAGCGGGTCATTTTTATCGAGGCGTCGTCTCGGTTAGTGGGGGCACGTGGAGTGATCATGGAAGGCGGTTACTTTTCGGTGACGCCTGAGATTTGTCGCCAGAGTTTGTATTTAAGGGGAAACGAAATCGTGTTCACTCACTTTGCCCTATTCTGTTTCTTTGCATTCTTTTCTGAGTAAGAGAGAACCAGAGAGAAAGGTATCAGCAAACCGCGTTGAACGAGTGGAGGAAAGAAAGAGGAGAAGAATTTGAAGGGGAGAAGAGGTGACCGAGCTCATCCCGTGGTTGATCTGATTCATCGCTCGTTAGCGTTTGCTTTCCTCGAATTTGAGGTATGCTCTGTTTTTGGGTTTTTTTTTTTGGTCTGGTTTGTGCAAATGCATTTTCTCTGTTTGTGCTGAAAAGATATGTTTACGGTTTTTGTGTTACTCTGTGTTTGAGCGTCTGAGGGTTTCTGGCTTTTCTGGGACTTTCCAAGTACTTTCTGGGATTTTGGAGTGACTGTTCTTGAATGAGTTCTTGTTGTTGATGGCATGGGGTAGGTTTAGATCTGACTTGACTGCTAACATCTAGGTTTAGAATGTTTGTGTGGCATGCCGGCCGTCATCGATATCTTAAGTAGTGAAGAATGGGACGTGTCGTCGCTTAATTCGTCGGAGAGGGGTTTTATTGATTCTTTGCGTCGTCCTACTTCTGCAGGAGGTAGCCCTAAGGAACCGCTAGATCTTATCCCCCTCCAGACTATTTATCAGTCACCTATGGCAGCATGTCAGAGTGAGGAACACGAAGTTGTTCGTCGTACCATGGAGGAGGAGGTGTTCGATAGTAGCAAAGAAAGTGTTGGCGTCTCTGGACAAAGTGACGAAGGGATTGAGGTTGGGCATGAGGGTCAGAGTTCCGGACCTTTCAATTCTCGTGGGTTCTAAGTGATGCTTCTTCTATTATGTCATGGCGAAAAATACAGAAGATGAAAGATAGGTTTCGCTTGCCCCAAATTGTGAAGTTGCTGCCGTTAGAGAAGGGTGAGAAGGCCACTGACTTGTCGAAGGGTTATGCCGCTATTCATGAGGCTATATTGAATCACGGAGTGAAGCTGCCGCTGCTTCAGAGCCTGCAATATCTGCTGCATGAATTGAATGTTGCGGTGGGTCAAGTGTCCAAAAACATGTGGAAGATGTTATTGGCTTTGACCACTTTGTGGGATTTGTCGGGGTGTGAATTTCCGACAGTGGCTGAAGTATTATTCTTCTATGAGTTGACATATAACGAGAGGAAAAATGTGGCGGGACTGTTAAACTAACTCGTCGACCAGGAGCCCCGAAACTTCTGTAACATACGCTCGATTCTTCCACAACATGGCGGGTCGATGTGTGTGTCGCCACCGATGGTTGGGAGTATGACACGAGGCCAGATGGGGCGAAGGTTCCGCGGTTCCGGGTTCCCTCGAAGTTCCAAGCCATAAAAGGTTGTTGTCTATGTGCTTGAGGCTTTGTTTTTGTATTGAGTGCGATACTTGCTTTCCTGCTTGCTGTTTATGCTGCCATGTTTTGTTATTGCGTCTGTTTCTTTATGTGATATCTTATCTCTGCCTGCAGAGGGTTGGAGACCAAAGTTAACAGACATTGATCGATAGCGGGTGTGTCGGGTACACTATTATTGGGAGAACAAAAGCTACTTAGATCTTCGCTTCCTCTCAAACTGGTCGCTACTTATTTACTTGCGCTTGACTCGGGAGCCTGGTAAGTGAAATCAATTATTAGAATTGTGATATGCTGCTATTTGTCCGAAAAGTGACGATATACGTGCTTTCTTTTGCAATTATGATTCGTACGAACAAAAGAACCGCCGAAGTTCTCAAAAAAGCGATGGCTGACATTGGCAGGATTAAGGACTACGTCAATTTTATGATTGACGAGTCGGCCAAGGTGCAGAAACAGACTGTTGATTCTCAAATGAGGGAGATAACGACGACGGGAGAGGTGAAGATTTTGGCGGCTCCACTACACTCGGATCGCGCCAATCTGAAGAAGAAGACAGGGGGTAAAGGAAAGAATATGGTGGATGAGAGTGAACAAGAGAACGAGGAAGATACGGGGTTTGCCCTGGAGGTAACCGCTGATAAGTCACAGGAGAAGGCGACAACTGTTGTCAGGGAGGCAGACATGATGATGGGCGAAGGTGAGAAGGAGAGAAGAACAAAAGCTGGGGCCGACATTGGAGGGTCCAAACATGTCGGTACAAGGGTTGTTGGCGGTACTGGTGGGGATGTTGGCGGTCAACTAGCAGGGGGATCCGGCGTACCGTAAAAGAGGAAGATTGTCGCCTCTACCGTTTCCTCATATCCCTCAAAGAAGATGAAGGTTGGAGAGAAGCATGCGGCGAAAAAGCATGTTGCGGTTGGCCATAGAGTTGTCGGAGGAAAATTTGTCTCTGACAATCCTGTCGTAGGGTTAGTGCAAAGTGCACCGGCCAATCAACAGGCCTTTCTGCACAAGGTCTGTGAGTCCCTTGGTTTTGGTTGTGAGGCGAGAATTCCTCTGCCAGCGACATCGTCAAAGCTGGAGAAATCCCTGGATCTGATTTTGAAGGGTGCTCATGAGCTTTACCTTCATCAGGATTCGGCGGAGAAACGCAAACTGAAAGAATAACTTCTGCAGGCATAGCGAGACTTGCCAGCCAAGAGGGAGAAGAATAAGTTCACCACTGGGGGTATTGCCAAGCTTGACGGTGCCCTTCTCGAAGTCAAAGAGAAGTTCAAGTGTGCCGTGGATAAGACCATCGCCAATACCGCCACTATTGCCAATCTTAATGTCGAGTTGGTTGTCCTGAAGAAGGAGAAAGCTGAGAGAGAAGATACCAACGCTCAGTTGCAAAAGGCGCTTACCTCCAAAGAGAAACAGTTGGCAGACTTCCACTCTGCTAGGCAGGAAGAAATGGCCAAACTGGAGGAGGACGAGAGGGAGATGGTGCGCCAAGAGGCGATTGATGCTTTTAAGAAGTCAACAGAGTTCAAGGCGCTTCTGATGGATGCTGGTAAACAAGGTGTTGCCGCCAACTTTAAAGAGTTCAAAGATAGAGGCTACTTGAACTTTGACAAGATATTAGCTAATCGAGCCCCTCCAAAATCGACGCGGGGCTAGGATGTCGCCGTTGAGGATGTTGCGGGATCTGAAGATGGCGATTCTTCAGAGAGTGGCTCTTCTGATGGTAGTGAAGAGAGTGGTTCTTCTGGAGAAGATGGCACGAGCTCTGATGGTAATTCTAAGGCTCCGAAGCTGACAAGTAAAACTGAGAAGAGAAAGATGGTTTCTCATCCGCTTGTGGAGAAACGCCGCCGTGGTGATCGTGTTTCGGGGTCCTCCTCTCAAGCTGGTCAAGATTAGGATATGTTGATATGGAATTTTTAATGTAATTGCTTTCGCTAGTATTGTGGTGGTTTTGTCACATTTTTGTAAGCAGAATAGTACTTTTGTTTGGGGAGCCCCGATATGCTTTATATATATAACGCTTGCTTTACTTTCTTGTGTTGTGATGGATGTTTGTCTGCTAAATCCCTTGGGATTGTGGCGGAAATATTTTTGAATGTCAATGAAACATGAAAGGGATTAAGATTGGCCCGTTAAATGCATATATATCGCTCTTGTCCTGAGGAGCAAGGGTGTTGGCCTGGCCAGACTTGATATATGTATTTATATATATATATATATATATATATATATATTTTTTTTTTTTTTTTTTTGTGTGCATGTGTGGGACAATGGTTTGAATAATTCCTCGTTTCATTAACGACTGGGCAGACCCAGCTTCTTACAAAAATATGTACCCGTAGGGTAGCTTTTCTTAGCTAAACTTTGCAAAAATTAGCTAAGTGAAGATGCTCGTGGGCATGTTGCAGCGCTACTTGTAGTAGTAGGAGAGATGTTGAGTGTTCCATGGGTGAGTGAACGTGACGCCCCTTGCTTTTTAAGTAAAATATGTCGGGGCTCACCACTTCTATGATTTGATAAGGTCCCTCCCAAGTTGGGCAAAGTGCTTTTGGCGGTGGTATGACTTCTTTCATGACCCAGTAGCCAAGTTGTAGGTTTCTGGCCTTCACACGATTGTTGTAAAAATGTGACACCCGCCGTTTGTTTTGCAAATTGTGCAGGTGGGCTTTGTCTCGTTTTTCCTCTAATAGATCTTTGTCGAGGTTGACGCCGGTAATGTTTGTTGTGGCATCATGCCCGTCAATCCTAGCTATTGGTTGGGTTACCTCAATGGGGAGGATTGCTTCTGTGCCAAACGTCATGCAGAATGGAGTTTCGCCGTTGGCGGATGTTGGTGTTGTCCGGATGGCCCAAAGAACTTCCGGGAGCTTTTCAGCCCATAAGCCTTTCTTGTCTTCCAATTTCTTTTTTAGTAGCTTCTTGATGATTTTGTTGGCAAACTCCATCTGGTTATTGGTCTGGGGGTGTGCCACTAAAGCAAAACGCATCTTGGTGCTTAGTTTGGTGGTGAAGCTGATGAGTTCTTCATTGTTGAATTGCGTTCCGTTATCTGTAATGATCGTATCGGACACTCCATAACCATAACGACAGTAGATATTTTTCCATAAGAAATGCTGGACCTTAGCGGTTGTGATGACCATTAATGGTTCAGCTTCGATCCATTTATTGTCGTAATCGATGGCTACGATTATGTACTTGAACTGACCTTTGGTGGTTGGGAGTTTTCCGACAATGTCCAGCCCCCACATAGAGTGAATCCAGGGTGCGATGATGATGGATAACGGTTCTGCTGGTGCATGCGGAAGGTCTGCGTATTGCTGACATTTGTGACATGATCTTGATGTTTCTTTGGTGTCATATCCCAATGTCGGCCAAAAATATCCTTGGTGCATGGTGCGGTTGGCTAATAATCTAGCTCCTGAGTGATTGCCGCACTCTCCCGCGTGTATTTTTGCTAGGACTTGTTTTCCCTCCTTTGGCGTTAAACACTTTAAGTTGGGATGTGTGAACCCTTGGAGGTAGAGTTTGCCACTTTGAATATTGTATCGTGTTGCCCTTCGTACCAGTCGTCTTGCTTCGAATTTGTCGGATGGCAAAGTGTCGTCACGTTTGTAATTGAGTATTTCATCCATCCAATTTAGGCTTACCTCGATGGTGTAGATTTCTGCCAGAGTTTTTGTGATACTAGGCTTTTCAAGGGTCTCCACCCTAGTGTCGGCGAGACTTTGATGTGGTTGAGCTGTTGCCAAGCATGCCAGGGAGTCGGCTTTTGCATTCTTTTCGCGGGGTATTTGCATGATGTTGAAGAAACTGAACTTGTCGAGCAGTGTCTTGGCGTACCCTAGGTATGCCTCCAGTTGTTTGTCCTTGACTTGAAAAGTGTCGTTGACTTGATTGACCACCAGTTGTGAATCACTGAAGATGTTGACACTTTCTGCTCCACAATTGATGGCTAATAATAACCTTGCAATAAGTGCCTCATATTCCTCCATATTGTTCTAGGCCTTGAAGTTGAACTTTAGGGCGTACTCTACGTTCAGTCCCCCTGGCCCTGTGACGATTATATTGGCACCACAAGCCTTGGAGCATGCGGATCCGTCTACATAGAGATCCTATTGTGATTGTGTCTTCGCCTGTGCGGCTTCAGGTTGCTGAATGCCGTCCTCCGACATTACATCGGTGGTATGTTCAGGCTGTTGTTCCGTTTATTCTGCTATGAAGTCAGCAACAGCTTGCCCCTGATGGAGGTTCTTGGCTTGTAATCGATGTCGAACTCGCTGAGTTCTATTGCTCATTTGCTAAGGCATCTGAATGTTCCGGACTTTGGGGAACTTGCTTTAGCGGTTGATTTGTGAGAACATGGATTGTATGTGCTTGGAAATATTGACGCAATCTCCTAGCGGCCATTATGAGTGTTAACGCCAGTTGCTCAAGTGGCGAGTATCTTGTTTCCTCTCCATTCATGCATCTGCCGGCATAGAATACCGGTAATTCTTCTGTTGCCTCCCTGTAGACAATTGCACAGCTAATGGCGGTCTTAGACACTGCTAGGTAGATGTATAGCGTTTCGTCTGGTATCGGAGTTGAGAGTAGAGAACGGAGGCCAAATACTCCTTGAGATTTTGAAACAACGCCTCATAATCAGGCGTCCAATCTACTACTTTGCAATGGGACCGCTTCATTGCCTAGAATAAGGATAGGCATTTGTCGGTTAGCCTGAAGATGAACCGGGAAAGATCCGTTAACTTTCCCTGCAGACTCTGTACCTCAACTTTTTTCTCTGGAGATTTCACGTTTATGACTGCTTGTACTTTGTCGGGGTTAGCCTCTATTCCCCGCTCACTGACTATATATCTGAGGAACTTGCTGGCGGTTAAGCCAAAGAAACATTTTCTAGATTCAGGAGCATCCCATATGCTAACAAAATGGCAAAGATGATGCGGAGGTTGGCCATATGACCGCTGGCTTTTAAGCTTTTGATAAGCATGTCGTCGACATATACCTCAATGATCTTACCCAAGTGTTCCGCAAACATTGTGTTCATCAACCATTAGTATGTGGCTCCAGCATTTTTGAGGCCAAAGGGCATGACATTGTAGCAATATAAACCCTTGTCAGTGGTGAATGTTGTGTGCTCCTAGTCACCGCGGTGCATCTTTATTTGGTTGTAGCTAGAAAAGGCATCCATCATACTGAGTAACTCATGTCCTGCTGTTACATCAACCAATTGGTCAATGCGAGGTAGCGGGAAGCTATTCTTGGGGCATGCCTTGTTTAAACCTTTGAAGTCGACACACATCCACCACTTTCCGTTAGGTTTCTTTACCATTACCACGTTGGAGATCCATTGTGGGTAATGAACCTGAAGAATGAAGTCTATGTCGCATAGCTTGGTCACCTCCTCCCTGATGGCCCGATATCTCTCTGCGTCAAATGCTCGTCGCTTCTGCTTGACGGGGTAAAAGGATGGCTTGATGCTGTGTTTGTGTTGAATTATGTCGGGAGAGATTCCTGACATGTCAGCGTACGACCATGCAAAGACTACGGCATTCTCCTTGAGAAACTGGGTGAGTTCATCCATTATCTCGAGGGAGAGTTGGGCTCCGATACCAACAGTTCTCTCTGCGTGCTCGTCGGAGATGCTTACAACATGCAGCGATGTCTCGGGGTTGACAGGCTATTTTTTGTAGTATTTTTCTTCATCATCTCTGGGGTCATTGATTTTGTCAGTCAACTGTGGTGTATTAGCTACCGTTAAAATTTCGTGGCGGCCTCTTAACCTCGACACAGTCGTTGAGTAACACTTTTGTGCAATTGACTGACTTCCCCTAACAGGCTCGGTGCCATTAGGTGTCGGGAACTTCATGAGTAACATGTATCCGGCTATGATGCATTTGAGTTTGTTGAGAGCTGGGCAACCGATAATGGCGTTGTATGATCTGAAGCAGTCTACCACTATGAATTCAGTATGTATTTTCGCCGTGCAAGGGGTTGTCCCGACCGACAAGCGCATATAATCTAACCCCAGAGGTTGGGTCACGTCTCCGGAGAAACTGAGTAGCGGCTCGTGGTCTTGCAAAAGTTTGTTGTTGCGCTGCAGTTGTCTATAGCAGCCATTGAATATGACGTTGACAGCTGACCCGCTATCCACTAGTACCCTTCTTACGGACCATTTGTCGAGGACAACATCTATCAAGAATGGATCATCATGAGGTGAGTGAATATCTAGCTCCTCCTCCTCGGAGAAAGTGATTGGCTCCCAACCTGCTTTGGCCATTTTGGTTGACCGGTCATAGTGGATATTGAATACCTCTTTTGCGTGGTTAGCGCGCTTATAACCTTTTCTTGCTCTGTGTGATATGCTGCCTATGAAAACACCACCATCAATGGTGTTGATCCGCCGCATTGGTTCGATGTTGGCGACAACCGGAGGTGGTTGTCGGACCTTGAACAGCTTCAGCTTTCCATCACGGTATAATGACTCAATTGCAGTCTTGAGGGCGTTGCAGTCGTTGGTGTTGTGACCGCTATCTTCATGGTGTTTGCACCATTTGCCGGTGTTTCTAGGTTTTCCTACTATGGGGTATTTTCTTGGGGGTGGTGGTGGTATTTGATCCTTGCACTGATCATATATTTCTTCATATGACGCCGTTAAGACTGTAAAGGCCTTAAATTTTTTAGCATTCATGGCTGGCTTATTGTAGCGGTTGTAGCGATTGTCGCGGCGATCATTGTGAAAAGATCTGTTGCCCTTGTTATGATATTGTTGATCCTTTTTCCGCTTGTCTTGGTAATTACCCTGCTGCCATTCCTTTTTTTTGTCATTGGGTGGTGTGGTTATGTTTGGAGTGGTGGTGGTGTTTCCCTGTTGGAACGTGGCGGGTTGGGGTTTTTAAGTGGAGTTTGTGGTGGTGGTGGTATGGCGCCATAAGTGTTGTATTCAGCTTAGGCGTGCAGGACTACCTCATTCATGATGTAGTCATATGTGGCGTTTGGGCAGTTACAGTTGAGGTGGTATAGAAACCTTGCCTTGTGGAGTCCCTGCTTGAAGGCCGCCAGCGCCATTGTTTTGTCAAGATCCCGGCATCTTGATGTGGCTGTCCTCCACTTTATGACAAATGATTTTAACGACTTATCAATACCTTGGCTGATGCTAAATAGTTGGCTGGAGTTGTGATAACCGTCAGTCAAGAGGATGAATCTTGACAGAAATGCATTTGACAAAGCTGAGAATGAGTCCATGGAACCTGGTGGGCATTCGAAAAACCAACTCATTGCCTCGCCATCCAATGTTTCGCTGAATAGGTGACAAAGCGTTGCGTCATCAAATCCCTTGTTACTTGTCACCTTCTTGAAAGTGTCCATGTGCACTAATGGATCTGTTGAGCTGCCAAATTAGGCTATCTTGGGCGTTTTGGCATATGTGGGTCTGACGATTTGCAAAATTCTGGCGGTAAATGGACCAAGTCGTACCGCAAAGAGTGGATTCTGCGCTAATGGTGGGGTGCCAGCCTCAGCTCTGAGTAACCTTTCCTCTAGCTCCCTCATTTTTTCCAGTATCAAGGCAGTAGCGTCAACAGTTGATCTAGGCATGTGTTGGGTTTGTGCCACAATCTGTTGTCATGGTACAAGCATGTTTCCAGTTCCTCTTTGTTGACCGGCGTTGAATGAATTATCATATTGCGGTTGTGAGTCCGCCACCTGCTCTTGTGCTACCTGTATTGGCGGTCGGTCCTAATCCCGCTAGTTCAGCTGGGTTTAGGGCGACACCCATTGGGATTACCGGTATCGGTGCTGCTCTTGTCCCTGTGCTTCTACTGAGCCTTGCACTTTGGGAGTGTTCACTTTGGCTTGGTCGCGCATTTGTTCCCAGCACTTTCTTCAGCTAGTCAAATTTTGACAATAGCGTCGCCACTTGATTTTGAGCTTCCGCCTGCTCCTTTAGTTCCTTTTCTTGCTCTCTATTTGAGTTGGGCAAGTCTGCCAAGGCTATCTCTAACATGGCGGCAAGATCCCTACCTTGTGCTTGACAGCTTGTGCCGGTCAGATTTTCCACGACAGATTGTGTTGGGAGTACCTCAGGGGTGTTGAGATTTTGACCGTCCACGTTGATTGGTGTTTAAATAATTCACGGTTGACAGTTGATGGGTTGGTAGGGTTGGGCTGAAGGTTGGCTGCTTGATCTGTTTGGTCTCCGATGCCTTCGCCGCTTCCGCTAGCCATGGTAGGTTAATGGGAAATGACTCTTAGTTTGGAGATTCCCACAAACAGCACCAATGTTAATGCTCAGAATACCGCCATATGATGTCGGCTTCCGATAACTTGGACAAGAGTGCAATCTTCCGATATATGTGTAGTTCGCGAAATCCAGCTAATCTGTCAAGAGAAATACAACGGTGTCAAGAGGGGATACCGTAGTTGGCGGTATTCGCTCCTCTGATGCTAAAGTTAAACGATGTACTTGTATTGACAAATATAGCGGTAAATAGCTATTGAATGCGTAATCAATGAAGAGAGAGAAGTGGACCTTTTATAGTTGATATGGTGGGTTACCTCAGTCTTGTTTTCGATGTGGGACTGATATACTTCAGTTTGCTGAGTTTTGGTCCTTTCTGCAAAGACAACTTTGGGTGGCTCGTGTCGGCACGTAAGGCATGTTTTGGCCAGGAGTTAGCTTGCCGGTGGAGGTTGTCTTGCTATGTTTCCAGGGGTTACACTTTTGAAGTCATTCCGACAATGTGACATGGTCAAGTCTTAAGTGCTGATTATGACCGGCAAATGCTATGTATGTACAGATTCCAATCGTAATATTCTTTAGTATTTAGGATTATATTCATATTTTTATTTAATCAGGTTTAATTAGGTTTCCTAGTTTTAGTCTACAATAAATTGTTCTTTATGTTTTCTAGTTGTATTAGGTTTATGCTATGTGCTCTATATAAGACACCTCTTAGATTGTAATTTTGATTGAAGTTATCAATAAAAAACCAAATATTTGAGAAGTTTCTCTATGTTTCTTAAGGCTGTGCCAGTAATTGCTATTGGATTCTAGCTCATCTCATATGACTTTTGACACTTGACGGAGCCTCTTACTATCGTGTTCACGCTTCCCGCATCATTTGGTATCAAAACGGGTATCGCCCGCTTCTTAGCAGACGACTATCCAAGGGAGAAGTTCACTACCACCAACCTCAACGACGCTGGTCGTAGAGTATCTATTAAAGAAAATTTCGTTGAAGAGGAACATGCCAAGGGATTTGCCCTAGGACAACCTCATCAATCCAAAAGAGAGAGAGAGAGAGAGAAACACAGAATGTTGGATATTCACAACACCGGATTATGACGACTTCCGAACTAGATGTGTCATCAAAGACAAGGTATGCTCTGTAATAATTGACAGTGGTCTACGAGAGAACTTTGAAGCAAACAAAGTTGTGGATTATTTTCAATTACCGATAGTGAAGCTAAGGGATCCATACTGGATTCCATTTGGAGAGCATGAATATGCACAAGTAACAGAGGTTTGTAAAGTTCCTGTCTCTATGGGAAAATTTTATAAAGAAGAGATTACTTGTCATGTGATTGACATGGACGACACTAATGTGCTTTTTGGAAGACCATGGCATGAAAGCGTCAAAGGTGGTTATTGCAAAGACAACACATATATATTTAGGTGGGAGTCACACAAAATTATAATCAAACCTAGAAGGAAGAACATCAAGAATGGCCATCCTAAGGTATTTGAAAAGGAACATGAAGAAGTCACTTTGAAGATTGAAGAGAAACTTATTAAACACAAGGAAGCCGATTCATTCATCACATCGATATCCATGTCACGCATGCCTAATTGTGTTCAAGATTAATCCAAGGAGAAGTCAATACCCGTTCCTTTTCAAGAGGAGGAGTTCAAGTTTCAAGATGCTTATTCTAAACTTGTCTACGGTATTGGATTCATCGTGATACCTTTTAATTTCGAGAATATTGAAGTTGATGGCTTATCATGATTTATTCCTACTAATGATCGAGCTGTATTCAAGAGGAACTCGAGGTCGAGTTCTTTTCAAGTGGAGGAGACTGATTTAGGACAAGATTTTAGCCAATTTTAACAAAAAATCTCGAAAAGAAAGAAGCGTCTTCACATTAAGAATAATAATTTGAATATTGGAAATTGGTATTCAAATAAGATTCTTAATGATGGAATTAATCATAAATTACTCTTTTGGATATATCGGGATTCTCAAGCAAAATCTTGATTGGGATTCCAAGCGTAATATTTTTTAATATCTAAGATTCTATTTCCGATTTTTATTTAATCAGGTTTAATTAGGTTTCCTAGTTTTATTCTACAATAAATTGGTCTTTATGTTTTCTAGTTGTATTAGGTTTATGCTATGTGTCCTATATAAGGCACTTCTTAGATTATAATTTTGATTGAAGTTATTAATAAAAAACCAAATATTAGAGAAGTTTCTCTATGTTTCTTACGGCTGTGCCCTTAATTGCTATTGGATTCTAGCTCATCTCATATGACTTTCGACGCTTGACGGAGCCTCTTACTATGTGTTTACGCTTCCCACATCAGGAGTCTTCGAATTTGAGCGCAAGGTCGAAGGTTAATCGGAGAGGTATGAGTTTGGGGTCGTCAGAGATTATCGCCGGAGCCTGGTTCCGATGGCCGAGTAAGCTTGAGATAACCCCTGTTCAGAAAATACAGGATTGCCTGAAATCTTGCTTCTGGAAGCTTCAGGACATTGATGAACTCAGGGTTTCTAAAGAGAGGGGCAAAAGCACGAGTCTCAGCCCGAAATCGAGGAAGACAGCGTCTAAAATCGGAGCTCAGAAATAGGCTGCAACTATAATTGGGGTTCTAAGAGGCCGGTGAATAAGGAAGACAAGGTTCTTGGTTAAATTGAGCCCAAGAAGCTTTTCAAAGAAGGGGAGAGGTATGTGCCTAACAAGAAGCCAGTCAAGGCTGGGAGGGTTGTGGCAAGCAAGTACAATCAAATTGGTAATTCTTCGGCTGCTGTGGCGAATGGCCTGAGAAGGTCTTTGCCTGATGATGATAAGGAAGATGGGAGCCGGTGTGAGAAGAAGCGCGTCATTGGTGGGACGTGGCATTGGGAAGGAGGGGTCTAGGAGCGTTGGACCGGAGAGTAGGATGAAGAAGAGGTGGGAGATTCCTAGTGAGGTGCTGGTGTTCCAGGATGGTGTTGCTGAAATGGGTGATGTGAGTGATGTGCTGCTGAAGATTAGGACTGTTCGATGAGGGACTGTTCGATGAGTTAATAACACACCGAGGGGGTCAGGGCCGGCAAAAAGGGCGGCGGAATTGGTTCGGATGAAGAAGTATTTTAGCAACAGTGATGAGTTCTGCCAGGAATTGTGTTTTGCAGAAGAGGAGGATGGTGAAGAAGAGTGAGTGGGATCATGGAGGATTTGGTAAGTACCAAACCCTACATTTCAAATGGTAATTTTGGTTCTGAAATTTAGTATTGGGGAGCCATAACTCTTGTTATGGAGTAAGTATGCTTTTTTGTTTTGTTTCTGTTGATGGGTTTGTAAGGTGGATATTTAGACTTGGCTTTCTCTGATGTGAAATGATGGAGATGGCTTTTTTTCTCTTGCTGTCTAGCAAGAATAAGATGTATTTGTTTCATTCTTCAATAAGGTGTTGGCTTTCACTACCTAATCTACTGCAGAAATAGTTTCATAGTTATTCCCATTGATATGATAAGATGATTTAGTGGTTCTTCATTGCTTACCTAATTTATCTGTACATCATTTTCTCATCTTGGATTTTTGACCATAAAAGCACTGAATATAAAGAGGAGTTCCTAATTCTTTTTGTCAATTTGGCAAATATCTGACCAAAAGGTTCTGAGCAGGAGTCATTTAGTTTTGTAGCTTGGTGGAACGGCATCATGGATTTGGAAAACTAGGAATCTCATAGTTCATGGAGAGTCCTATGACTCCTATCATCAACCTTATTCATCTAGCTGGAGAATGGCATAAGAAATTCTTGGTCATGCAAGTGTTTCGAGCCCTCCATCTGCTTAAAGCCAATTGATAATTCTATTGAAATTAATATTGATGGCACTTGTGCATGAAGGATGGTGTAAGGGGGCAGTTGTACCAGTGAGATTCACCAAGGACTTCTCGTGGGAGCAATGATGAAAATCAGTTTTGGTTCTGTTTTCGGCGAAGGCTGCAGCTTCAGTAGCATTAAGCTGCAGCCTTGATGAATCTATCTAAAGTTCTGCTGCCAATTATAGTGAGATTGGAAATCTTGTTATTGAGTCAATTCTATGTGCCTATCTTGCAGTCGATGAGTCCTAAATTTCAATGAACTTCAAAGAACTTACGAACTCCGAAAATTTGGAACAATTCTTGGGTTCACCCTTCTCCCAACCCATCAGTTAGAGTTTGCCACTTGTAATTAAATAAAGAAAATATAAAACTAACTTAACCCTTTGATAACCACGTGGTGTGGTGTGTTAATCGAATGGCCTAGTCTGGAACCCACAGGTCTAGCGTTCGAATTTCAGCTCCATCCCGTGGCTAGCAGATTTGAGGGACCCGTTATATTCGTGCGTCTGCGGTGCAGTGGATTAGTTTGGCTTTGCCTGGCTTTCGCTGCAATGTCGGTGCAGGTGTCCTGGCGCTGGGATACCACTGCATGGGTGTGTGAGTTACTAATAGCTAACTACCTGATAAAAAAAAACTTAACCCTTTGATAAAAATAAAAAATAAAAACACCAACTTAGCCATCTATTGACGTTATCGGATGTTTTTCCCAAAATCTATCCATAGTGATAAACATATTGAAACTAAGGTTGTGTCTGGATGGAGCAATTTCAATTTTCATAGAAATTCTTAAATGCTGGAATAACAATTCCATCATATATATTTCTCATCCATTGTAGATTTGTTGTTTGTATATAAAATTTATAACTTAAGTAATTACAAATAGACTAATAAAATAATTTCTTAACTCAACTGTGCCTATTAGGTTTTCTGCAAAAACTAAAACAGCAGCATAACCCAATTACTCCTTTCAATGTGTGATTGTATTCATAAAGATCAGTAGCGAATAAAACCAAAAAATGGGCAGTAGCAACCCATAAATATGAAGAATTAATACTAATTTAATTGCAGCGAGCAGAAGTTGAAAAAACCTTCAACGGTTCTTTCTATTAATCGCAATGAACAACTGATGAGAACAATTCTGCTCTCATCTGTTCATAACACAATTGTTCATGGCAGAATTTAAAACTAATAGAGTTTTTTTTTTTTTTTAATCAAAGAGTTAAGTTAGTTTTATATTTCCTATATTTAATCAAGTGGCAACCTGTAATTGGTGGGTTGAGGGAGGGGTGAACCCAAGAATTGTTCAAAAATTTGTATGGGCCTCATTACAACTTGTCAACTTGTCCAGTAACAAGCAAAAGTTCCAGACCTCGTTCACAAAATTTAGGACTCATCAACTAGAACTGGACGAATAATTGATTACTCATCAATTAGAAGGTTGGAAAGGGAAGTTGCTTTCTATGGCGGGAAGAGTTCAATTAGTCCAATCTGTGTTCCAAAGCATGCTCCTCCACAGTTGCTCAGTTTATTTATGGCCCGCTTCTCTTCTTAAGCATCTCACTGCTTGTGCACGTAATTTTATATCGTTTGGCGGTCTTTATTCTCGTAAGTTAGTGATTGTTCCATGGAGATGAATGTGTGCTCCGAAAAAAAAGGGGGGGACTTGGTTTATGTCATCTCTCCACTCTGAACTCCACTGCATTGTTGTGGTTTACATGGGAGGCGATGACCTCTTATTCTTTTTGGGGTGTCTTCGTGAGAAGTCATTTCAAGCTTTCTACTTGGCGTCTAAATTTTCCCTAGTATAGTTCCACTATTTGGCATGGTTTTAAGTTAGCTTTGCCTATGATTCACTATAATAGTCGCTGGTTTATTGGTGACGGTGCTTCTGTTTCTTTTTGGGCGGATAAATGGCTAAATGTACGCATTTTGGATGCTTTGCAGGCCACTGTTATGGATAGTAGTTTGTTTACCATGGTCACAGATTTTATTGTAAATCAGGAGTGGTCACTTCCCCAAAATTTCACTATTTATTTTCCAAATATTGCAACTGAGATTGTTACCATGCCCATCCCAACTGACGTGGGAAAAGATGTTTTAATTGGGAGCCTTCTGTCTCAGGTGGTCTTACCTTTTCATATGGTTACAACTATATTCGGCAAAAATTTCCCATTTGTGCCTGGGCAGGTGTTATTTGGAAAAAGTTCATCCCCCCACGGTATTCTCTTTTGGCTTGGCTGCTTTTGTATGATCGTCTTCCTACAGCAGTTCAGTTGCAACACCGTGGTGTTCCAATGGTGCCGGTTTGTCATTTATGTATTTGTGCATTTGAATCTTCAGAGCATTTATTCTTTAATTGTCCTTTTGCTCAAGTGTTTGGCAATGGCTTGCAAGCGTTTTTGGTACTGTTCTCCCAACTCAAGATTCAATCCAATTTTTCTGGGGTGTGCTAGTGGGCAAGTCTTTCTCCCCTCAGTTATTTAATGTTTGGGTGGCTGCTATTCGTTTTGCTTTAATGGCTATTTGGAAGGCTCGGAACAGACTCTTGTTTGATAATAAGGCTCCCTCCCTTAGACAAGTTTCTTTTATGTTAAAGCTTGGATTATGCATATAGGTCCTTATATTCCAGGTTATGCTATTTGTACTGTTGATAGGCAATTGCTTTCTGCTTTAGGAGTTGCCCCTTTATCTCGTAACTGTCATGTGCCTCGTATGGTTATCTGACATCGTCCTCTTTCTCCGTGGCTAAAATTAAATACAGACGGTATGGCTAAGGAAAATCTGGGGCTTGCTGCTTGTGGTGGAGTGTTTAGAAATGCTAATGGTATTTTTCAAGCTGGCTTCTGTCAAGATCTGGGGGTTCAAACTTTTTTTTTTTTGCAGAGCTTCTTGCGGTAATCATTGGAATTGATATTGCTTTTAAAAGTGGATGGTATCATCACTGGCTGGAAAGTGATTCAATGGGTGTTCTTCAATGTATTTATTCTTGGGTTTTTTAGCCTTCGTGCTCTTTGCGGACTCGCTGGCTTAATTGCTTGGCCAAATACGTATTATGGAGATTAGATGTTCTCATATTTATCGTGAGGGTAACATGGTTGCAGATTCTATGGCAAATTTGGATTTGAGTTATTCTTCATTGCAGTGATTTGCTTCCCCATCTCCAGTGATCTGGCTACCTTTGCATTATGATTCATTGGGTTATCCCTATCAACGCGGTTAACGGAATTGTATTTCATGGACTTGATGGAAATATTTTGTAAGCATGTCATTAAGGGGCTACAAGTAATAATAAGTTCATTTCGTGCAATTGGGTCATCAATTTTGGCTATACTGTTTGGGTATTCTTTCTACATTAATGGCTCCCAAGTAGTTGGTGCTTGTATGGAAATTGGTGCTGTGTGGGTAGCTCACTATCTCCTATTCTTTCTACATTAATGGCTCCTCTAATATTGCTCCTGCGAGATGGCATGGTGCTCCGGCTACGTTACTCTTTTGCTGCCTTTTTTTGGCTGGAGAAGATCAGTTGCTTTTGCGGAGGGCTTTATAGTTTTCAATTGAGTTTCTTCTTCTCAAATCTTGGGTCATTGACTCATTGTATTCTTCTTTTTCGGGAGAGGTTTTGGTCCAGTCCCCCTCTCCTTTTATTGTATTTTCATTTTCTTTTTAAATAATATTGTTGATACCCAAATTTCCACAGGCTCGAATTTGACTAAGTGACAGGCAAAAGGAAAGAGTCATCAACCTCATTGGGTCTTCAAGCAAGCCCATTCTTCGGAGAGAGAATTCTTTATTCAACAAGCGATACGAGATGCCTAAACATTCAAACGATTGACAGGGATTTCTAAATCGACCAACACGCTTATTTATCACGCGATACACGTAGGCCCAAGCTACGTTTGGGGCTCATATGGTGGGATATGGTGTGGAAGGTAACGGATCATGCGAGGCCCATTATTGTGATAAGGCCCGTCGGTAATTTTGGACTTGGGAACCAAAATTCACGCTTCGAGGGCCAATATCTTAACGTGGGCTAGTAGAGAGATGAAAGCAAACCCAACAAAACTTAGAGCCCATTAGAGTCTTACCCAAAGTCCATTACATTAGGACCCGTAGCCCAAGAAGCACGTTGGAGTCGTCTTCTCCAAAACAGGAATGTCGTTCCGTCGAGTTGCTGCTGGGATGGCTACTCCATCCTTTTCGGGTAAGAACTCCAACTCTATACAAAAGCCCCCCAATTCTCATCCTCCAAAATCCTGCCCCAATTTCCGATAATACTTAGATGTTTACGATCACAGTTTACAATACCACAAATCAAGGGATTATGATCTCTCAAAAATCACGGCAGCACGAAATCTGCGATTTCCGTCGCCACCCTATACCTGCATCACCGGTCTTTACCCACACGGCCAAAGCAGGTTTTCACTTTTTTGATTTCATAGGGAAAACAAGAGCTGAAGGTCTTAGAATGATCCCATCGAAACTAAGAATACTCTTTCAAAGCCTCTGGTTCTTGGTACGAATCCTTCCCCTCTATCGCCGCTATAAAGGGCGAGTTCATTGCCGTAGAAAACCAAGTTACAACACCCAAAAAACACCAAGCAAGAGATCAAGCTTTCATCTCTGATAATCTAGCTATCGATATTTAAAAAATCCCAACCCAAAACCCAAACCATGTTGTTGCCGGCATCCTCCCTCTCTGCTAAACTCTCATGCATCTAGCTCCTACACCTTTCCTACCTATGAGCCCTGTTCTTATGAATTCAAGTCTAAATCGCTACCAAGTAGCTGCTGTTATCATCAGGCTAAGTAGCTGCTGTTATAGTCAAGCCAAGTAGCTGCTGTTATCATCAGGCTAAGTAGCTGCTGTTATAGTCAAGCCAAGTAGCTGCTGTTATCATCAGGCTAAGTAGCTGCTGTTATAGTCAAGCCAAGTAGCTGCTGTTATCATCAGGCTAAGTAGCTGCTGTTATAGTCAAGCCAAGTAGCTGCTGTTATCATCAGGCTAAGTAGCTGCTGTTATAGTCAAGCCAAGTAGCTGCTGTTATCATCAGGCTAAGTAGCTGCTGTTATAGTCAAGCCAAGTAGCTGCTGTTATCATCAGGCTAAGTAGCTGCTGTTATAGTCAAGCCAAGTAGCTGCTGTTATCATCAGGCTAAGTAGCTGCTGTTATAGTCAAGCCAAGTAGCTGCTGTTATCATCAGGCTAAGTAGCTGCTGTTATAGTCAAGCCAAGTAGCTGCTGTTATCATCAGGCTAAGTAGCTGCTGTTATAGTCAAGCCAAGTAGCTGCTGTTATCATCAGGCTAAGTAGCTGCTGTTATAGTTAAGCCAAGTAGCTGCTGTTACGTTTAACAGGTTACAACGAATTTGTTCTTGGGACAACCATTGAACGACTTTGGGCCTAGTCTCGCACAACTAGGAGGGTCTTGCTGCAAAAGTCACAAAATCACCCTCACATTTTTGGCGACTTCACTGGGGACTAGGCTGTGACCTGTGAGATGGCTCCACCGCGAAGAAAGAAGAATAACAGCA
>BDJD01008623.1:27049-56297 GCA_002564525.1 Rosa multiflora | reverse complement strand
CCAAGTAGCTGCTGTTATCATCAGGCTAAGTAGCTGCTGTTATAGTCAAGCCAAGTAGCTGCTGTTATCATCAGGCTAAGTAGCTGCTGTTATAGTCAAGCCAAGTAGCTGCTGTTATCATCAGGCTAAGTAGCTGCTGTTATAGTCAAGCCAAGTAGCTGCTGTTATCATCAGGCTAAGTAGCTGCTGTTATAGTCAAGCCAAGTAGCTGCTGTTATCATCAGGCTAAGTAGCTGCTGTTATAGTCAAGCCAAGTAGCTGCTGTTATCATCAGGCTAAGTAGCTGCTGTTATAGTCAAGCCAAGTAGCTGCTGTTATCATCAGGCTAAGTAGCTGCTGTTATAGTCAAGCCAAGTAGCTGCTGTTATCATCAGGCTAAGTAGCTGCTGTTATAGTCAAGCCAAGTAGCTGCTGTTATCATCAGGCTAAGTAGCTGCTGTTATAGTCAAGCCAAGTAGCTGCTGTTATCATCAGGCTAAGTAGCTGCTGTTATAGTCAAGCCAAGTAGCTGCTGTTATCATCAGGCTAAGTAGCTGCTGTTATAGTTAAGCCAAGTAGCTACTGTTACGTTTAACAGGTTACAACGAAGTTGTTCTTGGGACAACCATTGAACGACTTTGGGCCTAGTCTCGCACAACTAGGAGGGTCTTGCTGCAAAAGTCACAAAATCACCCTCACAAATATTAAATTGAAGGACGGGCGGTGGGTTTCCGGGTGTAGCGGTCCTCTCCTCTTATGAGGATGGTAGGTGCCTCGCGCAATGACCGCTATCGAGGGGCTGATATCGCCTAATCCTTTATTACTCATAAATCTCTATATGTACTCGGATTATTCCTATTTATATCAAAATGGAAATTTCAAGTTAAAAGATACAGTGTCCTGACCCAAAAATAAAACTTAGAAGTTTGGACACTTATTACAAGATCTAAGCACGCAAACCGTCTCATCTTTACAAAAGCTTCTTATTACAAAGTAGCACACCAAAGATTAGCTTCATCTTACAACATATTGAAAATGGTGTACTCTCTCTTTAGATACTGAATCCATAAGTAGAAATGTCTTGGATGGAGTACTTTCCTTTAATGGAATAAGAACTACACAAGCAATGACTACTTAACACAATGACAACAACCTTCTAAATATGTATTTGACATACAGGCAGGGTAAGCAGAACCACCATATGAATTGATAAGTAGAAATAATGATCTCAAGAAGGAATGGAAATTGCAGCCACAGGAATGAAGCAATTGGAACACTAGCCAGTACAGTAGATGGAATAACAATATATGATTTTTCAGGGAGCATAATGAAAATGGCAGAAGAAAAGGCAATCATCATGGCCCCGATGGATAGAAAAAGGGTAAGAAAGCCAATTATCAATTTTGTGGGTAAGGATGTGTGAAAATCTTCTTCAGCAAAACGTGATGTGAGGATCCCAAAAATATCATTACAGAAGTTGTAGAAGAGCAGAGCGATATAACATCTGCAACTATAAAAATCTGAAATGCCTTGTTGTGCAAGTATATGGGAATACCTGTTTCCCCCTTAATTCCACCAGGAACTGTCATAGCTGCAGCGAACATAATGGTAATGATAAAAGCAGCTACAAGTGCCGAAGAAGAAGTTGCAGTTTCTTTCATTGACTTTTCTCCTGCCTCCACCAAATTTCTGTGGTTCATAGTGAATTCCTCACGGGGTGTGCTACCATCAGAATTTATACAAGATCGATCCTTGGGACTTGCCTCGCGCTCCACCTTCTGCGTTTCAACCAACAAAACCTATGCTTAGAGACACTAATTTATGGTCTTAGCCTTGAACAGATAATATTTGCGGTACCATAAGGAAACATAGAAGAGAATTAATACCTTGAACCATTGTAGTTCATTTTGCATTTGCAAAGCTGCACCTCGAATATGAGCAATCTTTGTTAATGGGGACAACTTTCCTACCACATGCAGCATGTTATTCTCAAACTTAACTTTTCTCCCTTTAACTTTTTTTATGTCATGATCAAGAAGCCGATCTATCAGCAGGTCAAATATTTTGTCTTGACGATGCTCAACAACAAATTAAATTGAAATACGGTCTTGTCATGTTCATTAGTGATCCCAAGGAATCGGCTTGGACCGACTTCCCCATTGACCATTAATATATCGATGAATTGAGCATGTCCTTGTTCTGCTGCTTGGAAGAATGCTCGTTCAACAAATTTATGTTGCATATAGTTGAGATTATCTTCCTTCACCACGTACTGCACACATGCAATCCAAAATTTCGATGGTCCCGGACATGGTGCAATTTCATTTGATATATATCATCGATTCCTAGATTTAAAAGAGTATCAAATTAGCAACCTTTCAAAAACAAATGGCAAACTATTAATAATGTTTGATGTAGCATACCAGAAAGGTGACGGAGATTGGCAACTCGTCGTCCAAAGAAACGTGTAACTGCATTGCAATTAATAAAAATATGTGGGCATAATTTCTTCAAAGAATATGTAACTAGCTTTTTTTTGTCTTTTGTTTTTTTTCTTTTGTTAATATATATGGTAATCCGACTAATCTCATGTACTTGTATATATGCATGCATGTAGAATACCTTTGCGAATGAGATGCTTCCGATTGCCTTGATCTTTCTCTTCGTTTTGTACACTTATAGAAAAGTCACCGGTATGTGTAGGTGGAGGTGGTATGTGTATACCTAATCATGATAATAACCCAAGTCCAATCAATACATTAACTTTATTTTATGTTGTAAGTTACAGAAATTATATATAGGGCCTTATAGTGAGGGATCTATTTTTTTGTCATTTTAAGGGATCGCTCATTAAACCCACTTTTCGATCACATATTTTACATCTGAACCGTTCAGTTTTAGGTTTATATGAGTAGATCATCTCTACAAACTCTCAGTCAAATTGATCATTATTAAGGCATTCATAACTGTGATTTACAATTATAAGCACGAACGGTTCATGTTATATAGATTTTGTTCGTCTATTATTATTATTATTATTATTATTATTATTATTATTATTATTATTATTATTATTATTATTATTATTATTATTATTATTATTATTATTATTATTATTATTATTATTATTATTATTATTATTATTATTATTATTATTATTATTATTATTATTATTATTATTATTATTATTATTATTATTATTATTATTATTATTATTATTATTATTATTATTATTATTATTATTATTATTAGAGCCTATCCAAAGCGAAGCTTCACTATGAAATTAAAGTGCGCATTTAGAGTTTATGGTCACTTTTCGGTCGCATATCCACATCTCGACCGTTCAGTTTTTAGGTACTAATGTATAAATCATATCTGTCAAATTTCAGCTAAATTGATGATTGTTAAGACATCGATAATTGCCTTAAAGCTAGTACGGTTCAGGTTGGACAGATTCAGTTCGTTCATTGGTTTAAGCAAGTTAGATACCTTAATGATCATCAATTTGACTGAAAATTTGCAGAGATGATCTATACATTAGTACCTAAAAACTGAACAGTCGAGATGTGGATATGCGACCGAAAAGTGACCCTAAACTCTAAATGAGCACTTTAATTTCAAAGTGAAGCTTCGCTCTGGATAAGATCTGATAATAATAATAATAATAATAATAATAATAATAATAATAATAATATACATATACATTGGAGAATCATCTAAGTGATAAGAATACGCGAGCTATAATGAATTTATAAAGAATGTTAAACAACTCAATTCCATGCTACTTTTGCGTTGACCATGCTTCAAGTAATCCATATATGCAGCACTACTAACAGCATGCTAAAAAGTAAAAATTAGACGATTAGTTTCATAGGAAGAGAGGAGAGATCGAAAGCAGCACTACTAACAGCTATAAATCAATCGTTTCCATATTCCGAGCTGGCTAGCATCCGAGAATAATCCAGCACGCGTACTAGCCAATTCATTTAAAGGGGATTCACCATAGTGGTCTTTAGCAATGGACAAGTTTGGAAAACGTTGCAGTAAGTCCAACGAAATATCTATAGTAGAGTGAAAGAGTGGATCAGTATAATGTTGTAGGAGAATGGAATTGTGTCTATTATTGATAATAGGAGCCCTTTAAATAGGGAGTTACAAGGTACCCAAAAAGGTAATAGAATCTGATTATAATTGAATAACTAGAACACATTCCTATTACAACTCTAAACCCTAGTTTGTAGAGGCACACATTATGTCGATATCCTTCAACACTCCCCCTTGTGCCGCTCAAACGCGGTGATGACGTTTTGATCGTTGCCTCGTTAAAAACCTTGCCAGGTAACAAAAATCCTATGGGACAAAAATAACCCTGGTCGAAGGACAAAAGAGCACAACACGTCCTTCACTCTTCGAGATCGAACTTGTAGACATCATGCCTCCCCCTGATGTCAATATCTCCCCCTGATTGCTACAATCATGGGAGTTCGGATAACTTTCTCAATCCGATGCTCTTCACATGTTTCTCGAAGGTGGATTTTGGTAACGACTTAGTAAATAAGTCCGCTACATTATCCACTTATCGGATTTGGTTCACTTTAGTATTTAGAAGTGCGTGTTATAATTTTGATGGAGGGGAGGAGGAGCACGGAAGGTGGCATTTTGCCTTGTGCGGTCTGATCCCACACTTCCGTCATCTCTTTTCTCTGTAGGGATAGAACAAGCCCATATCAATCGTACCTCTCAAATATCGAAAGATTGTCTTTATACCAATCTAATGGCGTTGCGTTGGCGCGGGGCTATTTCTAGCCAACAAGTTCATAATAATTGAGGTGTCCGGTCTTGTATTGTGCTAAGTACAATAATGCGCCTATTGTACATAAGTAAGCACTTCCGCTATTAACACATCTTCGTCATCATCCCTGGGACGAAATGGATCCCTTTTAGGGCCAAGACTACGGACGACCATGGGAGTGCATCTTTGACTTTATCAAAATGCAAAGCATTTATTGACAAGGTATACAAGTTCTAAATCTAGACAAAACCATGTTCTCCTAAGGTCCTTCATCTCAAACTCGGATTTCAGGTGTTCAGCGGTTTCCCTTAACTCTCAAGGGTTCCAATTATATTTATCAACATAAACCGCGACAATTGCAAGTCCGGAACTTGTTATGGAAACGCGTGGGCATAGTTCATCATATCCCTTCCCAATCAAGTAGTCATTTTAGTAAGCATTTCAACCTCGTTGCAAATGCGCTCCGTGGTCTAGAGCCACTTGTCAACATAAACCGCGACAATTGCAAATCCAGAACTTGTCATGGAAACGCGTGGGCATAGTTCATCATATCCCTTCCCAATCAAGTAGTCATTTTAGTGAGCATTTCAACCTCGTTGCAAATACGCTCTGTGATCTAGAGCCACATGACTTGGGTAAATGAAGTCCACAAGAACCTTCATTATATTCTGTATCTAGATCCCCATAGAGATACGTAGTGACCACATTCGTAAGCTGCATGTTCAGTTATTTGGAAACTACCAAACTGATAAGGTAGTGGAGTGCAATGACATCCATTACGAGAGAATATGTCTTCTCGTAGTCGATTCCAGTGCGTTGTGAGAAACCTTGCGCCATAAGGTGAGATTACCATCTCTTTTTCTCATCACGCTATCTAACGAAGACCTATTAATGTCAATAGGTTTTATGCTAGGAGGTGTTGGCATCTCAGGCCCGAAATCATTCCTCTTCGTTAGTGAATCCAATTCAACCTGGATCACATCTTTCCATTTAGGCCAATTTTCTCTACGTTGACATTCATCAACGGAGTAAGGTTCGATGTCATTGGTCTCAATAATTCCACGTCCTCATATACACTAGTGTAGTTCGTAGAGATCTCTATATTCTCAAGAATTGGTTCTAATATTGAGGCGTCCCCCAACGATGTCTCTTGGACATAACCACTTAATGTCAATAGGTTTTATGTTAGGAGGTGTTGGCATCTCAGGCCCTAAATCATTCCTCTTCGTTAGTGAATCCAATTCAACCTGGATTGCATCTTTCCATTTAGGCCAAGTTTCTCTACGTTGGCATTCTTCAACGGAGTAAGGTTCGATGTCATTGGTCTCAACAATTCCACGTCCTGATGTACACTAGTGTAGTTCGTAGAGATCTCTATATTCTCAGGAATTGGTTCTAACATTGAGGCGTCCCCCAACGATGTCTCTTGGACATAACCACAATCCAAAATATTCTCATGAGACGGATTTTGAGTATCAATAAACAATGGATCAAGTTGTGCCAAACTCGCTCTCTTATTAAGGCAAGAATCCATCGAACTTATGGGTCTCCTACTCTCTCTAGCGGAACCCATGGCCTATGACGCCATTATGCCACCTTTGTGGCGTCACCATACTACCATCCATGGTAGTGGTGCAGTACCCATCTTCTCTGGGTGGCACCATGTCCTCTTGTGGGGACATCAATCCTTGCAGGCATGTTTGCAGCAAGTATATGTGATATTGTTACTTTTAGGGGATCAAGATGAGACATATTGGGGACAGACCACGACAATTCATGTCGTTCCTGTTGAACATTGACGTTCTAATCTCCCTCTAACGACGGGAAGACTGTCTCATCAAAGTGACAATTCGCAAATCCAGCGAAATAGAGATCGCCTGTCAAGGGTTCTACATAGCGGACTTATAGTTGGAGACTCATGTCCAACAAATATATATATATATATATATATATATATACATATATATATACATATATATATATATATGTATTCGTTGCAATGACTCATGTTGATGCGCTGTGGCAGCGCAATTGGCACATGAACCGCACACTCAAATATGAATAAATACGAGATATTAAACTCGAACTCAGTCACTAGCTGTAACGCAATTAAAAGTTGAGTGGCGGCTATGAGTCGTAGACGAATACGAGATATTTAGACTCGAACCCAGTCACTAGCTGTAACGCAAATAAAAGTTGAGTGGCTGCTATGGGTCGTAGACGAATTAGCATAGCTGCATGCGATATTGCATAACCCAAGCGGAAAATATTGGTGCGCATTACCAAAGTCCGGGCTAACATCGTAGTCTTTTAATGGTGGCTTTTCCGCCAGACCAATTGGGTGTGTACATGGGAATATGATACTTGATATCAATATCCAATGATATGCAATAGTCATCAAAAATTTTCGATGTAAACTCTCTAGCATTATCAAGTCAAATTGACTGGATGGGATGATCTGGGTAGTGAGCCCGTAGCCATATGTTATGTGCTAGGAGTGTAGTATAAGCAGCATTATGAGTGGATAATGGCACAACACGGGACCAACGTGTTTGAGTATCAACCAACACCATAAAACATCTATACGGTCCGCAAGTTGGTTGATCAAATCCACAGAATTCGCTTAGATTCTTTGTGAGAATGGAATTATTTCCTCAATCTCCTTTGCATAAGATGGTCTCAATCCTAAATAACAGGCTTTACAGAATGAAACATAGGCCTTATAATCAACCAATAAGGGTTTTGGTTAAGCCATAATGTCACAATAGACTTGAGAAATAGATAGAGGACACTACAAGAAAATTACTCTTTTACCGCGCACATTTTACGGCGTGCTTCAATGCGTGCCGTAATAAACATACATTTACGGCGCACTTTTACGGTATGCCATTAATACACTTTTTGATATGGTGTTTTACAAATGCACGCCGTTAATGTCTACTTTAGTTTAGTCTTTTATGGCATGCATTAATGCATGCCGTTAATGTTTATTTTTGTTTGGTCTTTTATGGCATGCATTAGTGCACGCCATTGATGTCTATTTTCGTTTGGTCTTTTATGACATGCATTAGATACACGTCGTAATAGTATTATCTTTTACAGCCTGCAAGTATGTGCGCCGTTAATGTGGTTTTTAATATGATTTTTTACGGCATGCATTAATGTGTGCCATAAAAGTAAAAAGCAAGAAATTTTCACCAAAATTTTTATTTCCCTCCACCTTTTTCCTCTACACTTTCTAATTCTTTTTTTTTTTTTCATTTCATAAAACAAAACTTTTCTCTCTCCCCGACAGACCTCAGTTTTCCCTATCTCTTCCCTCCACGTCTCTTCCCACCGCCGAGTCGCCGTTCAGTAGATTTGCTCCACTGCCGAGTCGCCGGCCACCTCCCACCACCACCACGTTTTTTGTTCCTATCATCGAGATTCCGTGGATCGATTTTGCTCCAAATTAAAGAACATTGAAGTGATCACCGCTCTCGGAGATTCGGGCCACCGGAATCCGGGTCTTGAAGTTTCTGAAACCCATTTGCAGAAAGTTGAGAACTTTGGCCTTGTCTTGCTCATTTGCTATCTTGGGTACCAGAAAAGGCCACCGAGCTTCAGTTACAGAAAGCCACCCATTACTCTTCCAAAGATCTTTGCTTTCAACTCTTTCCTCAATCGGAAGCCAGTTTGCTTGGATCAAGAAGCTTCAACCAGCTAAGAAGGTAACTTTTTTCAGCTGGGTTTTGGTAAAGTTTTGATCTTTATGTGAAAGCATTCCTCAGCTGGTAATTTTTTTTAAAAAAGCGCGAATTCGTTGCTAAGCAATTTCAAGAATCCATATTTTTTGTTTGTTTTATTGGGTGTGACTTTGATTTTTTCTAGGTTTTCTTATTTGTTTTTATACCCTGATGTTATTATTCAGGAAGACATTTGAGACTTGGATTTATATATGCTCCATTTATCTATCATTGAAGGTGATTGTTCTTGGAACTTCTGGACTGTGCATGTCAGGATCATATGTTGACTAAACAGGGTACCCACAGAGTTTCAGATGATTTTACTATAACTAGAAGATTTCCTGTGTTTGCTAATCATGTTTGTAATTGAAATCAGGTAGACAGAACTCTCCCAGAAACCTTGATATTTAGGTTTTCATGGCAGTTAATAGCATCTATCAGGCTTTGAGATAGAGAGGTTGGACTGAAAACGAGTAGGACAGGTTTGGTTTCCTAAGCTTATTTTCCAGATTTGAACATTTATTTGCCAGATTTGAGATTTTCAATTTTGATTTGATGTCATCGTAGGTTGCTGGGGTGGGAAGGAGAAGAGGAGGGGTTCAAGATTGTGGTGAACTTAGAGACGATACACCAGGGCCTTGCCTATTCCTAATAATCAGGGGATGAAGAAGAGGATGAAGAGCAGCAATATCATTATTCAGATAGCCAAAAGTTTGAGGAGCAAATTTTGTCTTCTTGGTGCCTCTTTTGGGATACGGACTATGATCCGACTTTAAATCATAGTCCATTCTCAACCCGATAGGCGACCATTCTCTATAAGGTTATTATTTGATTTCCAGTTTTTGTTTTCTAATTATATTTCATAATCTATGTTTAAGTTTTTTTGTTTGTTTTCATATGTAATTGGACAATTCTAGAATTAATGGTCATTGACTAAGATTGCTCTTGCTACTGTCTTGCTATTTCAAAATTTTACATGACAGATTTTGTCTGAGCATTTTCATTGTAATTTCTCATCCCTTGGATTCTCTACTATTCTCTATAAGGTTATTATTTGATTTCCAGTTTTTGTTTTCTGATTATATTTCATAATCTGTGTTTAAGTTTTGTTGTTTGTTTTCATGTGTAATTGGACAATTCTAGAATTAATGGTCATTGACTAAGATTGCTCTTGCTACTGTCTTGCTATTTCAAAATTTTACATGACAGATTTTGTCTGAGCATTTTCATTGTAATTTCGCATCCCTTGGATTTTCAGTTAATTCTATAGAGATTGGTAATAAACTTGAGCTTGAGCTCCATTGAGTTGCTTTGTCCATAGAGATTGTCAAAATCTTCTGAACCGTTCTCTACTCTGTTAGTTTGTTTAGATAACCATTTCATCCATATGACTATAAGAAAAATATTAAACACTTTTAATCATAGGGGTCTGGATCAATAGAGTCAAAGATTCTTATCATAAATACCTGCTAAAATAGAAGAGAAGCTGTCTAGAAATTTAAAATGTAGGTTTATTCGGTTACTCTAATGCTGTCAAGAAATATAATTTTATATATTTTCAGCTAAAGAATACATGGAAATAGGCAATGCTAAAAATACAAAGAAAATACTTTCGGTTACTATGATTGAACCCATCGAAATACAATTGCTTAAAGAAACTACTTTGAGTTTCTTGAAAGTAGTTTCTTGAATTTTGCCCCAAATTAAATTTTTCTGCACTTTTGCAAATAGGGTCAAGCTGTTTAAATTTTTTGAGTCATTATTCGCAGGTATCAGCTCTAGAGCACAATGTAAAGATACAAGAATGTACTAGCAGCGGCTTTTTATCTGCGAAACTGGTATGTGCTAGTAGCATCCTTTCATTTAACAAGTCTGAAAGATTGGAGAAAGTTCCATTGAGTAAAGTTTTGATTTGGGGTGGTAGGGGTAAGAGGAAAATGAAAAATGTAATGAGAAGCAAAGCAAGAAGCAGCTCCTTATTTGAGAAATAGTTGAGAATTCTTACTGTTGTATAAATAGTTAAGTAATTCTGACTGTTGTGCCTTGAACCATATAAAAAAGATGAACAATATCAAATAATCATGATAATTATAAAAAAAATGTATTCAGATGAGTTGTTGATAGGTAGAATTGGGTTTTTTGTGTAGTTGATGTTTTAAGATTTGGCATGGGCTTCTGGAGGATACGTCATCAAACAGGTATGAGGAAGGGTGTAATGTATTTAGTACCTGCATCTTTTGCCTTCCTTAAATTCTGATATACTCTTTTATTTATTTATTTAGAAATACTGGAAATTGTAATGCCGATGATGATGGGAGTCCTAATGAAAGTGATCGGAAAACGCTACGGCCTCCAAGTTGTTCCAAAATATTCAATGTTGAAACTAGCCATGCTGCAAAAATTCCCATAAATTGAGCATATCCAATTGGGCATATCCTTTTTTCATATTTCTGATTATATATATATATATGTATTTTCAGCACCTTTCTTATTTGTACTCCTATATGTTTAGAGTGAGAAGCCACTACCAATCTAGAATCTTTGACACCTGCTCACATCTGTTTGATGGCTTATCCTCCAGAGCAAGGTAATTCTTTTTCCCAATTGGTGACCACTTTTTTCTTACATTGTCGACCACTTTTTTCTTACATTGTCAGAGATGTTTAAGATTGAATGTTCAAGCTTTGTAAACCTTTTTTTAGGTTATGATGAATATAGGCTAGGGATTAAAGATTTCCCAGGGTTATTTCTTTTTAATGTTAATGATTCTTCCTGAATGGTCAAGTTTTGATTGCTTTGTTGTAATTTTGATGTTGATTAGCAAAGCTTTTTCATCTTTGGGGTTCTCTGTGCCGGTCTTAGGTTCTGAAAACAAGTTGGATGACTATGTTATAGATTATAATAGCTTTTAATCCCTTTTATCATAAGTTTTCTGTAACTGATTACCCTACTTCTTTTCCATGATCTAGGTTCGTTGCTGATCGTTTTTCTTTGCATTTTTCAAGTGAGGCTAACTTAGTCTTCTTTGGGGCCTTTGAAGAAAAGAACAGAATTTTAGCAGGGTAGAGGGAACCCAATCATAGTAAGTGCTTATTTCTTCGGTTATTAAGTTTACTGATGGTACTGCTACATGTGAAATACATTGACATATCTAATATCCCAGTGACTTCACTGATTCGTTCCAACTCGCCTGCACAAAGTATTTCAATGACGTAGTAGCTTTGCAAAATCCGAGCCAAGTTTACATTTTCATCGACTATGAAATTTGGGTTTGTATTTAATTATTGTTTCATGGGAATTGCAGAAAGATTGTTAGAAATGCCTATATGATTGCTCAGTTTAAGAAATATAGTTTAAGTTTTGTAATTTAGGGTTCAGTTGCAGTTCTGCAATCTAAAATATTTAGTAGCTTAAAATCAAGATTTGCAATATAAGATAGATAAGCCCCTTTCATGTTAAAGCTCGGTTCTGTTTTTCTTTGGTCGTTATAGGGTCTAAAGACTTTCAATTTGTCTAATTTCTGTTCGGTATGGTTTGATGCAGTTAGCTACCATGTGACTGGATCCAGTGGATTACTATTTGATAGAGCGCGCATGAATTCCTCTGCTGGTATTTTTTTTTTTCATCAACAATGTTTGATTTTTCAGAGACGTAGCTTTTTTGGTTTGATTAGGTAAATATTTGATTTAACAACTACATATCTGTTCCCAACAGTCTGATTTGTAAAGGAGGCATTCCATTTTAGCAGCTGGGTTGTCATATAGTTATAGAGGCATTGCAATGATTATTTTCATTGGGATATATAGCACCAAGTACACCAAAATTTCAACATCCTTATCTTTACGGACTTGCATGTTCGATGATCAGAACTGGGCTATATATGGGCAGAAATGGCCGGCCAAATACCGCTTCCTCTGTTTGATGACCAATTTAGAAATGTGTTATTACTTGAAACATAATTAACGGAATAAAGAATGATTAAGAAATAGAGAATTGAATAGATCTAGAGATTTTCTTGTTCTTACTTCTTAGTTTCATTTTAAATTATCTGAGTTTTCATTTAGCATCAGATTTCATTGCATTGTTGGAAAGTCTGAAAGAGCTGCACTTTTTTTTTGCTGGTTTTGGGTTTATATACAGGTTCTGTTTTACAGAGTTCATATTTCCTTGCCTGAGTTGAGAGCCGGGGTTTTACTTTTGGTGTGATTGGAGGAATGGAAAAGCACTATGGATACTCTCTCTTTTAGTGTTTGTTGTTTATTTTGTGTTTTTATGTCATTGATTGTTTTCAGAAAAGTTGTTGTGAAGTATTGGATAATTGAACTTGTTACTGTTACTGAAAAATTAACATCTTCATATGTATGTTTAACTCAGATGTTCATCTGCTATTAGATAGTTTGCTGAGTACTTGCTTTCATTTATTATTAACTGTGCTTTACATTCATAACAGGGACTTCCACTTTTTGAGGTTTCTATTAACATTGCCCTACTGATGATAAAGTGCTCAAAGTGATGGTCAATTGAGAGAATCTGCATTTGGATGGTTAAATGTTCAAAAGATGATGTAGTATATTTTGTAATATGCTATATTCTTAACATAAGTTTAAACTCAAGTTTGCTAGAAATTGTACTTGGTCTATAGCAGATTGGATATAAAAAGCTTGTTAAAACCCTTTCTATTAACTATGATATATATGCTGTTTCACCTGTACTTTGAGGTTAATATTATTTTTGCTCAAGTCGTTTTGTTAGTTGATCATTTTTGGATTATGAGCAGCCAGGAAACCTCTTTGCCACAAAGACTTTTATGGCAGGTTATGTGCGTTGTGAATGACATATAAAAAATTGACAGAAAAGCTTTTTACAGCGTGCAAATTGGGCCTTAAAAAATTGGGCAACTACTTCTTTTACGGCATGCAAAAGTGTGCCATAAAAACAGTCTTTTACGGTGTTCGTCGTAGGCCGTGAATAAAGTCTTTTACGGCATGCCCAGTGCGCCGTAAATAAGTGGTCAGAGAGTCATTTAAGGCGTCCTTTCTTGACATTCACGGCGTGCAAACATCCCTTAAATCAAATTGGATTATTGAGGAATGTCTTTTACGGCCTGCTTGGATGCACAATTACGGCCTTCTTATGCACGCCGTTAAAGAGGAATGTCTTTTACGGCTCTGGCATTTACAGCCTACTTTTTTGTGCCGTAAAAGGGTATTTACGGCGCATATTGTGGGCCGTAAAAGGCTGTTTTTGGTGTAGTGGGAGTTTATGGCGTCAATGCCATATATTTGCCACAGGGGGTAGGCGGCGTCGTCCATGTATGGCCAGTCTTTGCACAATCATGGTGCCATGAGGCTCATGTGCAGCTCCTCGAACCAATCCTTGGTTCTTACTTTTCTTCGTTCTGAAAATAGATGTCCGTGTAAAGTCTTTAATACACGGATCATCATGTCAAAGCCTATATGTGTCAAAATCCCATAAGTCGTCTCTCATGACATGGTTGGATTTAATAACTCAAATAGTGGTTGCATACAATCCACTAGAGCGACACATAAGTTTCTCTAATACTCGTTTATGTCCGTAGTCATTAGAGGTGATGCAAAGGAACTCTGTCCATTCTCATAATGTGTTTCCACATGAAAACCATTGGCTCTTATATAATAAAGTTTGAATTAAGGTATGTCCAAGACATTAAGTAAAAGACTTAACACTTTATTAATAGCCAATGATTACATCAAAGTTTCCAAACTCTAATCCAAAATAAAATCAAACTAAGACACATTGTAGTACTCTATCCGTTTGGTAACTCCAATCAAATATGACCAGGAAAGTAGAGAGAGATGTTGGTGGAGCGAGGCTCTCTTAAGTACCAATAATCTCAATGACTTTCCTAGACATCACATTTTATTGGGTCCGCCACATAAGAAAGAGTTAACACAATTGTCATTTATTGACTAAGGCATATTGCCATTACAAAAGTTCTTGTAAAATAAAAGGACTAATCTAATCAAAGTCTGCTGCATCCTTGTGCACTTCATCTTCAGCTTTGAAGTCCTCTATGGTGAGATTGACATCTTCACCATCTTCTTCTTCTTCTGCAAGGTACACTTCTTGCTCCCTCAGGTCCCTATATGCCTTGTATCTTGCAGCTAGTTCCTCGCTTGCCTTGCATTGCTTGAACCAATGCTCAATTGATCCACATCGATGTCACTCATCATTGTGGTTGCCTCCCTTTAATTGAGGTGCACGTTGTGCACGTTGCGGGTGTTCCCTAGGAAGGTTGGTGCCACCACCACGACCCATTGAGCCACCATTACGGCTAGGGATACCACGACCCCCTCTCCCACGTGTGGCATTACCACCACGTGTATCCACACCAAACTTGCAGTTTCCTTTCCTGGTTAGGGCGGTTATATGGACTCATACGTCCCTCATGTCCCCCATTCTTAGGGTACCGATCCTTGCGCCCTCATTTGGGTGCATTATAATTCGCCTCATGAACGCTCTTAGTTCCAATGGGCCTTGAATTATAATTCCTCACGAGTATGTTATCATGTTTCTCAACTACAGATATAACATTGATAAGCTGATGAAACCTCGTGATCCGTCCAGCATTGACTTCAGTACGGTATTGCTTTGATACCACAATGGCTGAAACGGGGAAGGTGGAGAGAGTTTTCACAATTAGCTCTTGCTCTGTGATAGGTTGTCTACAAAACCTCAACATGGACTGTATGCGAAGAGATTCTGAATTATATTCAGCAACAGACTTGAAATCAGCAAAGCGCAGATTGTTCCATTGAACCTTCAAGTCAGGGATGTGGGAATCTTGGACATTGCCAAAGCGCTCTTCTAGCGCTACCCACAGCTCTCTTGCATTCTTGATCGACATATACTCCAATCTGAGTGTCTTGTCCATATGGCGTCGCATCAAGATAACTGCTTGAGCATGCTTTGTAGGTGTTCGCATGAACACAAGATCCGGTTAGGTGCCTGGATTATGGGTAATATTCCCTTTGAAGTGAGATGGTTCTCAACATCGGTTACCCAACTGTGGTAATCTGAGCCTGTTGAGTCAAGTATGGGAAAGTCGAGTCTAGGTTCATTCAACATCCTGAAAATAAGAAGAGAAGATATATTAGCTTCGGAGTTAAACTTCCACGAAAACTAAAAACAATCAGATTTCCGAGCTATGCTACCAAGAAATCAATTTCCAAGAATCTCTTTTGGATTAGACCAAACAATAATGTTGTAATATGGTCACAATTTGATGCTTACGGACGCTCTTAGTCCAAGCATTGTGAACGCTTTTAGTTCACACAAACACTCTTAGTTCGTTAAGCGTGAATCCCCACAATTCCGCTTTGTTAAATATCAAAATCATTTCGCAACATATATTCCAATATTTGCAGAAAATAAAAGGAATTTAAATACAAGAAAGCAGCAACCTTAATTATAAAAACTTACATGATTGTTCTTGGCTTGAAGACACGCGCGTGTTGATGCAGGCGTGTAGCTAAATTAGGATTGCTGGAATCTGGTCGGAAATTGGCAGTTGGTGGGCTGCCCTTCTCCCTTCCTTTTTTTTTTTTTCCTTCCGGGCCCAGCCCTTCTCCCTTCCCTTTTTTTTTCTTCCTCCTTTTTTTTTTCGCGTCTTCTTTCTTCCTTCTGGTTCTTCTCCCTGCAGCGATCAACTGTTGAGCAGGTGGGAGGGAGGCTGCTGCAGTTCGCCGGTGGGAGGGAGGCTGCTGGGATCGGAGGTGCTGGTGTTGGGCTGTTCGCTGCCTGGGCTGCTAGCGGCTTGGGCACAGGGAGCGGCAGGAAGGCTGCGATGTGCAGAGGGAGCTGGCAGGTGGGCTGCTGCGGTGTGCAGAGGCTGCAGTGTGGATCCGCGCTGGGCAAGACTGCAAGACGGTAGGCTGCAGTGTTGGGCTGGTGTGCGGGCTATGCGGAGGGCTGCTGGGCAGTAGCTGCGGTGAGGCTTGCGGCAGATTGTTGCTAGGCAGCAGGGAGGTGCGACTGGTTCGGCCGGCTGGTGTGCAGAGCAAGGGAGGCCGGTGTTGTGTGGCAAAGAGAAAAGTTTTTTTTTTTACAAAAGCTATGGTTAGGGCTCGTGCTGATAACGTGTTGTAGGAGAATGGAATTGTATCTATTATTGATAATAGGAGCCCTTTAAATAGGGAGTTACAAAGTACCCAAAAAGGTAATAGAATCTGATTACAATTGAATACCTAGAACACATTCTTATTACAACTCTAAACCCTAATTTGTAGAGACACACATTATGTCGATATCTTTCAACATATAACATAAATAACATATGTAAGAGAAGAAGAAAAAATTAAAATGCATGATATAGTAATGATCTGTCATATATATGAAACTCTCACGTACGGACGTACCTAAACGTTTTACTCTCAAAATTAGCTCAGCGGCGTCCCTACTCTTCAGCTTTTTGAGTGGAGTAACGGAACCTTTATTTTTGGTTTGTCCAAACTCAGAGCATTCAGGAGTGGAATAGTATCGGCGGAAGGATCGACAACATGATGGAGTAGTTTCTTGTTCTTCTCAACTTTACACTTGACAATTTCGGTCGCATCATCTGTATCCCTGTTTTCTATAGCCCAAGAGAGAGCAGTACGTCCCCTAGAGTCCAGTATTTCCATATCTTTCTTTTTCATAAACGGCAGCAAGTCTTTCACACACCCCATGTCCTGAACGAAGACTGCAAAGTGAAGAGCTGTCCAGCCGCCGCCGTTCTTAGCTTGTACTCTTACAGCCTCCCAATGCCGGGCCCGCACATTTTTGAAGAAAGGTACATAGGTCTGATCCCCATCCCTTACTGCAGGTCGTGCCATGTGTTAATACTTAATGATTATCAAGTTGACTTTTAGTGGAAAAGACTATAAATATTTCAAGAAATCATAGTGAGCAGTGAACATAATACCTCCAATCACGTCAGCAACCAAATGACCTGTTTGAACCAAAAATAACATTTTTTCCCGACATAGGGGACTCGAAGAAGTTCGGGCCAATATCCGTGGCCCAAGCTATATATTTTCGATAAGCTCGGAATATATTGTTTAGAGGCTAAATAAAGCCTACTTGGAGGCCAAGCAATCTTGGAGCAAATCTGAATATTCTTTGATTTATTATTAATTATCAATATATCTGATAATTAATGGTGATTTGTTTGCTTGATTCCCAAGTACTGTGCAAGCGAGCAGATTGGGTTGATCAACAAAGAAAGGAGACAATGATCCTTCGTTGTCCTTTAGTACCAATATACATGCAAATAGTTAAGATTCTCATGCAATTGATGGCGTGGTGGACGTGTATAAGGAGCATGCAATGGCAATAATCAAGGAATATATATACAAGCTACATGAATCAAGGCCAATACGTGGCTATTTCACATATATACACATGCATAGTAGAAGACAATCAAGGAAGAGATAGCATGGTGGGCCATCAACTATTTGCAGCCAATAAGATGCAAGGAACCAAGTTTTCCCATGTAGTCAAGCAATTAAGGTGGACGTGAAACACTTCAAGGGGATTGCAATAAATAAGGGTGATATAATTATGCATGATTGCATAGCTACAGAGTCCCTGCGAGAATATATACATATAATTAATGCATATCCAGCCGCATCCAAGAGGAAGATTACGTCCAGGACTCACAGAGGCAATTAATCCTTGCCTATATTCTAGCGGTGACAGAGGCAAATAATATTAATTATCGTCTACGATAATATCAAAACTATTAAGAGTTTTGATTTGATTCAAGGCCAATAACTGTGGCCTAAAATATAGTATTCCAATCATATTAGGAAAGTGAATCTGCAGTAGCCTATATATAGAGGCTAAAGACGATACAGAAAGGGACCTCTCTCTGATCAATCAATCCCAGCGATTACAAAGCCTCCCCGGAGCAACCCCTCAACCTTGTTGAACCCCGGTGCCCGCCCGCCAGTCCTAGTCTCCTCGCGAGCCGACTGTCAGCCTCACCAGATCAACCCGGCGACCGTACTTCCAGTCCCAGTCTCCCCAGGAGCCGACTGCGAGCACAACCGCCACTGTTACTTCCAGCGAAGCAAGGGTAACGCCCTCGCAACCCAGCGAAGCTAGAGTCACGCTTTAGCAAACCCGTGCTTCTCTCAACTTCCCAGTGATTGCTCTGCTTAGTCTACAACACTAAGTATCGATTCAGTGAACGCAAAGAGACCACAACCAAAGCCCTTACCAGCGTAAGGCAAAGAAGTCCTTTTCCGAAAGGCAAGAAAAGAACTCTGTGACGAGGTTGGTGCTCTCCTTGTCCACAGCGCTTGAAGAAGAAGTCAGGTCACGGGACTACCCCAACGACTGCACCCCGCGGTGCTGGCACGCCTGCGCAACCACTCGCCCAAAAGAGACTGTTTGCACACCAGCTGGTTTTGGAGCCAAACATGACCCTCAATTTAGTCGTCGCCCTCATTCGGGTCACCTTCAGAACTCTCCCCTGAATATGCAATTGTTGATTCATTCAAACATTACAATTCCAGACAAAAAAAGAAAAGAAAAAAGAAATAAAATATCTACCAAGTAATGTTTTTTTAAAAAAAAAACCACAAATCAATTGTTCACATATCCTGTATCCAACACATTAATTTAATTACAAGATTTCTTATTACTCATTAAATCTTGTGGAGTAACTAATCTCACTAAGTTGGCCATAGTTTTAATTTTTCAGCTCCAAAAATCTTATGTTACCGCTCTAACAACTCATGTGATACCCTCATAATTAGAAAAAAATACATTAACCTTAACAAAAAGATTTTTAGTAGAACAAACTAAGTTCTCGTTTAAGTAATATATTAAGTCCTAAAAGCCGTGTGTGTATATATATATATATATATATATATATGTTGTATGTTCATATATTGTAGAACTTTTCCATTATATTAATCAATCATAAGAGATCTATGTCCTTACCTGAAACTTCTGAAATTTTATGAGGCTCGAACTCTGTAGCCAATACGTTCCAAGCATCTCTCGCCTTCTCGATGCCCCTAATAGAGGACTCGGCATCCTTCCCGCAAGATATGTGGATAGCATGCAAGGCTTTGGCATTATTTTTCTGCCAAGCTTTGGATTCAGCTTCCCCATCTTTTCGTTTTGGAGCTATATCTGTGTCTTGGACGAAGTCCCACAGACCTTCAGCCATCAAGTACGTTTTCACCCGAAAGCTCCAGTGCTCATAGTTGTCATGATTTAGAGCTTCAAGATTAACCATTACACTAGGGACTACAGTGGCTGTCATGCTCTCAGTATATCGATCTGTCAATTAATTACATAAAAAAAGGAGCAAATTAATGCTTCCAATCAAGCAAGAAGAAAATGAGACCAAATACACACTCACAGTCTAATCCAATGGATCGGGAGAACTTTCAACAGTTGCAGCTTGAGAGTCCAATTGTATGCAGCACCAATTATACTGACCAAAGGTGTGTTTGTTTATGTATAAATAACAAATCGATCAAGCAAACAACCAAACAACTTGTGACTGAAAACAAAGGTATAGGTCCCTTAATTTATGTGATTGAGAACAAGTAAAATATGATTCTTTCTTTACGTCTTTTCCAAAATACGTTGTGGGAAGATTAATTTATAGAAATGTGATCAAGATGTGGTCATCATTAGACGCTCCATGTCTAAGGATTGAGCTATACTTTATTTTATTTATAGAAAGGTGAGTATAGGTGGAATATGAGTCTTTCTTTATGTCTTTTCCAAAACACATTGTGGGAATTGTAACAATTAATTTACAGAATTGTGATCAACAAGTGGTCATCATTAGACGCTCCCCGTCTAAGGATTGAGCTATACCTAATTTTGTTTATAGAAAGATGAGTATAGGTGGAATATGAGTCTTGGTGGAATATGAGTCTTTCTTTATGTCCTTTCCAAAACACGTTTGTGGGAATTGTAACAATTAATTTACAGAAATGTGATTAAGAAGTGATCATCATTAGACGCTCCCATCTAAGGATTGAGCTATACCTTATTTTGTTTATAGAAAGGTGAGTATAGGTGGAATATGAGTCTTTCTTTATGTCTTTTCCAAAACACGTTTATGGGAATTGTAACGATTAATTTACAGAAATGTGATTAAGAAGTGATCATCATTAGACGCTCCCGTCTAAGGATTGAGCTATATCTTATTTTGTTTATAGAAAGGTGAGTATAGGTGGAATATGAGTCTTTCTTTTATGCTTTTTCCAAAACACGTTGTGGGAGAGAATGAGTGATCGTCATTAGACGCTCCACCTTAAATGACTGAGCTAGAGGAGAGCTCTCATTGTACGCTATTTTTCTCTTCTTTGTTTTTAGAGTTCAACTCACTATCATTATAACTTAGTTTGTTGTTATTAGGTACAAATTAGCATAAAGCACAGAACATGAGCTAACAAGAGCTAAAAATGAAAGAAATGAAGGCAAGGAGGAAATGAGGTTCAGAAATGGAAAGAAATTGAGTCCCAATCCTACTAGGAGAAGGAATCTCAGTTGAAGTAGGAATCCTGAGTCAACTAGAAATTAAGCTTGGAGAAATGACAGAATCCCAATTGGCCGACAAGGAAGTGGTAAGTGTTTGCCGGAAGTTCAGAAGTCATGTTTTGGCTTTCGGTCTTGGGTATGGATTTGGTTCGTCAATTCGAGAACCAAACAACTGGGTTAGGGTTTAGACGCATTGAGGTCTTCTTCATTGAATGTGAATAATATTTCAGCTCCCCCACTTCTTCCATCCTAGCAGCTGATTTTGTTGTTGATATTGCGGAGATGGGCTCGCCCGCGGCGCTATTCCAAGAGGTCAGAGTTGAGGTTCAACCCTTCCGAGTTGCTGAGTGGGTCGAAGCATGCGACCCTCTCGCATCACCAATTTCAACTCCTGGGATATCTCCTATGACAGTGAATATACAACAAACTGATAACATCGCCCTCCAAATGCGAGTCCTCTCTAAATCCAGAGACAATGCTATCTGCTTCCTCAAGGCGTTTCCGATGCTACAGAGCAGCAGAGCTATTCAACCGCACTCTGGGTCCCGACCCGTTACCAGTTGACGAACCGAACAACTGGCCATCCTTTACCACCGAAACTACATTGATCAACAACACTCAGCTCTCTTCCGAATCACAACAACATACACTAATGACTCAAATTCTCTCCACCATTGAAAACGCCCCTACATTGCTTGAAGATGAATTGCCTAGGAAAATGCATACATCAGATAGTCGAGTGGAAAACAAAAGCGAGTTGCTTGCACTAAAGTTGTACGAAAAGAATGATCATTTCAACCTTCATTACAAGTTTGAAATTGTAAATAAGAAATGAAATCATGTATTGCTCTTCCTACTTTGAAAGACAAAATGATGGAAACATAGTTCTTGTTGATTTCCCGTCATCTCAAATGCGACTCGAGTCCCTCCCAAATATAAATCGCCTTCCCCAATCAGATACCACCAACACCCTTGTGCGCCAACTCACTAGCTTGCTGTAAATATTCAGGGAATCAGGAATTCAGGATACGTCAATACGCTTACAACCAAAATCTAAGCAAGTGAAACTAAATAGGTATCGAAATTTTACCTAACATATACCGAGTACCAGAGCCACTGGCTGCTATAACCAATTGAAACCCAATCTCCTGGAAGTTGAAACGCGGTTTGTTCTCCTCCGAGAGGAGCAAACATCCCAAGATGCTTATACCTTGAGTTGTATCATAGAAAGCGTGAAAACAATATAATGAGTGTAAATGAATGTGATAACTTGGTTCAATTATAAGATTTTATAATGCTTTTACATGAAAATTACAGCATACCATGTTCATTAAAAAAAAAAAATACAGCATACTGCACAGATTGATGCCTTTTTTTACTATGCTGGAAAAGATACTTTAGAGGGGCACCTGAAGGGATGAAAACGGTGGCGTCCCTCACCCCTAAACCTTAGGGGACCTTCAGGATATTTCTCACACTCCTCCATACGGTTGAAACAGTTGGCAAGGTAGGCACCTTGTTGAGCAGCTACCTAGAACATTCAAACTTTGGAAATCAAGAAATTAAAGATATAAATAGGATATGATGTATGAGTTAGATATAGAAATAGTAGTTCACCTGGGCTGTTGCAGGAAGGTTTTTCATCTGAGAATCTGCTTGAGAAAGAGCTGATTTAAAGGTCTCAATATCTACTTCAGTACTGGAATACTTCTCTGAACTATTTTTCAGTAAATCATGAATACTTGACATCTGTTTACTCTTCAAATGAAGCTCCAATTGAGGATACCTCTCCATAACGTCGTCTATAACTCCATGAAACTCCTCAAGACTTAATGTACCGGACTTGCCTGTGTCTGCCTTACTAATTATATGTGAAATATCTTCCTGACAACATATTTGCAACAATTAAGGTTAGAGAATAATGAACTATATAACTAACGAATGATGATTCAATAAGTTCATAAAATACACTTCCAGTAGGTATAGATACCATGATCCTGCGTTGGTTTACTGTTGCACAATCACCTACAGCATATACGCCATCACATCCTTCCACCCTCAGCCATTCATCAGTAGCCAAAACACGTCTGTTAGCCTATTCTCAAAAAAATGGAACACTAATTCGTTTCAGTATCAAATCCAAATTAAGTCATGCATCGTGATTGGAAATAAAGCACAAATTAGCAACAAACCTGACCAATCTGCTTCATAAATTCAATAATCTCAGGGCGTGCCCCGATACCAGTTGCCCAGAGACACATACCATACGGTGTAGATGATACATGCCCTGTTGTTCTTTCTTTAGTGGAGATTTCCTTAGCAGTTACTTTTACAACCTGGGAACCTGTTTTCACATCAATGCCATCTCTGGAGAACTTTTCTTCAGCAAATTTTGTAATTCTACTGTCAAACCTGTACGACCAAACCAAGCACATAATAGTTAACTTGAGTCACTTGACCAATACCTTCATTGAAATTCCATAAATTACATAAATGTATATGCCTTACTCACATGTTCAAAATATGATCGCCTGCTTCGAGTAAAGTAATGGATACATCATCTTTAACAGAAGGGTACAACTTGGCTAAGTCCTCACTCACAAAGTCATGAAGCTCTGCAGCAAACTCCACACCTGCTGGACCGCCACCAACAACTACAAAATGCAAAATTTTCTTCCTTTCTTCTTCGCTTATGCATGGAAGACTTGCCCTTTCAAAACAGTCAATCACAGACTTACGAATCTTCAAGGCATCTTCTACTGCCTGCCAATTAAAACCCAAGCAGCTTATTGTTCTTCACCTTGCGGAATCATAGTTTGTGGAGTCATCTTAAAAATAAGAGTGCTCAAGTAAAAGAAGTATGAATATAAATACCTTCAAGAAATGAGCGTGCTCTTCAACACCAGGAGTGTTAAATGTGTTAGATTTTGCTCCCATGGCTATGATCAGGTAGTCATAATCTACACTAAATTCATTTTTCCCGCACGAATTGTTGTCTTGGGTTGTCCGGCAGTAAACTTTCTTATTCTGTGGATCTATTTTGTAACATGCTGCTTCCCTGAACTGAACATCTAAGCCTTTCTGCATGCCATATCAGATGAAGGAAAGAGCTGTCATCTGACTCGTATCAGTATCTCCAATCAATCAAACTACATAATAGTCGATTTCTATATATTTTTACAAACAAAATTGCAGAACTAGACAAATAATGGAAACATGTTTTAAAATTTTTCAACTCGTGAAGATTATTTGTACAGTTGAGCAGGAGAAGTGTTCGAACAATGCTGCAATACCTAGGCTGCGAAACGTACTAAAACAAGATTTTACTTCCAATATACTGCAGGAAAAGGCGACCTTGTCTAATTTCGTTCTCTGTTCACAAAATGGTTTACTTTATACGGTGCATCTTTCACCAAGTAAACCATTTTGTGAATAGAGAAAGCAGAAGCAAGTAGTCAAAGTCTATGTATTGGTAATTGGTCAATAGAAATAGTGATCCAATGAACCCCATATTTTGATTCTTCTGTATGCAGGTCATACCTTCTTAGTAATACTACGAATTGGCTCGACAATGCTGCGTGGTTCGACTGTGCCACAAGTAATACTCGGTAGCAGAGGAGTGAACAAAAAATAATTATGAGGGGACACCACTTCAACATCATAAGAGGAACTCTTCAAATTCTTCAAGAAACTGACACCAGCCCAACCAGTTCCAAGTACCACCACCTTTTTTTTCTTCGATTCGCCTTCAGACTGAGCTGCTTCAGCATACGCAGTACGACTATGGAATGGTCTGCCTTCATGAAATGCCGCCAGACTTCCCCCACTGCATAATGTAGAAGTGCAACTGTGCAAGTCAGCCGATAAGAAATCGAGATACAGTTATGTAAAATTTCATCCATAGTTGTGCCATAATGTTCCATGAAAAAAGAGAGGATAAAATGTAGTGTCCAAAATCTAAGGAAAAGTGGAAATAACATGTGTACACGCTACAGTAAATCAGTAATTTGTCATTCAAGCTAATATGCTTTCGATCTAATCCCCTTAACAAAGTTCTTAGGAGTTCTCTTAAACATTGCAGATCCATGTTTTAGTGCACGATACTAAAACGATTCATCGTTTATGTCTCATATCTCTCCAACACTATAAACAGTAATAACAACGAAGATTAGACAAAAAGATCAAGCCTGTAACCCTTTAAAGCCTGTACTACAAACGATACTAAAACAATCTACACAGAAACATATTTCTTCAACACTATTAAACACTAATAACTACGAAGATTAGACGAAAAGATCAAGCATATAACCCTTTTAAAGCCTGTACTAAAAACGCAAAAGAAAACTATACAAATGTGATGCAGGTGGTTGAATGACCTGACTGTAGCAACAACAAGAAGCTTAGATAGGGAGGGGTATTGCTGAAAAAGCCTAGAGGCTCTCTCATAGAATGAAGCTCCCCACATTACGAAACCTCTGTTTGAATTTTCAGTTCTTTTTTTTTTTTTTGAAACGTAATTTTCAGTTCTTTCTTCAAAAGGAGAAAGATAACGAACTTAATCGCAGTGCATTTTATAGGCCTTTTGATTTGGACAGTTTCTGGTTTTGCTGGTACGTGAGAGAGTAGTGAGGATTTATTACCTAGTACGAGGGACCGAACCATAAGGAGTAACTGTCACGTAACCGGAGATACTCTATTCTTCTGGGTCCGATTTTTGACTTGTCGAACCGGGAAAGTAGGACAAAGTGTACTTGTGACAGGGATTTTTTTTTTTTTTTTTAAAGAAAAAAGAAGAAACTGTATTTTTAAGCAATTTAGAACAGATATTCCAAATACAAACGACAGCCATTGTGATACGTCATCAACCGCCACACGTGTACTTGTCTAAGACAGGGATCTTTTTGACCACATTACGACGTACTGGTCGGCAGTCTTCCGATCCAATTTTGACGATGAGAGCAAATCAAAATCATCTTATCTCTGTTCAACATACTCCGAGAGAAATGAAAATGTTCGATCTTTTTCGAGCATGGAGATCTTGTAAATGCATATGTCGATAACTACAGTAATCTTAACCAATATAATGTTGAAAATTATTACTATAGTAATAGCTAATTGGTTGTTGAACATGTATTATTATAGGACTAATAGAACATGTACCATGTACCTCACAGAAGTTGTTGAACGGTTGAAATTTTATTTCTTATAACTTGTTTAGTATCATAAAGGTATAAATGACAGTCCCATTCTTTGTCCAATACGAATAAACGACCAAAAAGCACAAAAAAAAATAAAAATAAAAATAAAGAATCCACCATGAATCATTTTTGCTTTACAGGCTAGAGAAATCCCTCTCAAACACAACACATGAACGTATGTACAAAGCATGTGCAAACACTGACGACAAATTTGGCCAGAAATATATTTCATCCTTAAATACGGCTTGAATCTCTCCCAAAAATAAATCTTCTGGTCCAATCAGATACCACTAGGACCCTAGTACGCCAGCTCACTTGCTTGCTGAGAAATCAAAAGGAAAAATATTGATCAGACTCAATACTAAATATGCACATTTTATTCAAAGAGTAAACAAATATATGAAGATCACCTTGCATATACAGAATACCAGAGCCATTGAGTGCTGTGACCCGTGGAAACCCAGTCCCCAGGCAGCTCTGCTGCTGCTTCCTCACCCCCCAATGGAGCAAATTGCCCGAAATGCTTGTACCTAGTCATTCACAAGTTACCATACACTTATTAGCAATTAGGAAAGAGAAGAAAGATAGATAATGGCATAGAACTGATAGAAGTAACTTCACTATGTACGATTCTTCATTACTCTTGGCCTGTGACCGAAACAGAAGAAATCTGTGTGGAGGACAGATAACCTATCTAACAAACAAAACTACTGCTCCTCAGGGCAAATGAAGGCCATCAACAAAAGACATTTTCTACGAGTGCTTGGTAAAAGTAATAGGAGATCCTAACACCGCATGGTTCCTAATCAGATTTTGCTATTACTTTTACAATTTTCAGCCCAATGAAAATAACTGTCGTCACCAATTAACCGTAGATCCCAGGACTACATTTATCTAATGTCGTTATGACGTAGAAGAAGAAATTTAAAAAAAAAAAAATTTCCTTTCTTTTTTTTTTTCTTGAGAATTTGTATAATGCTTTCTAAATAGTTCTAGTGAGACGATTGAAATGTACTGCATACCTGAAGGGAAGGAAGTGATGTTGTCCAGAACCTCTAAAACGTCGAGGACCTTCAGGAATTGCTTCACACTGCTCTCTACGGTTAAAGCAATTACAAAGATATGTACCCTGCTGAGCAGCAACCTGAATACAAAAGGTTGTATATATACATCATATTATGGTGACATCAACTTGTATCTAAAACCCAAGACAAATATTTGCTCCAACCAGATTGAAGACATACCTGTGCAGTTGCAGGCAGACTCTTCCTCTGTGAATCCACTAGAGAGAGGGCTAATTTAAATTCTTCAATATTCACTTCCTTCCTATCATTCCCCTCAGAATCTTTCAATAGATCTGTCACATCTTGCAGATGCTTGCTTTTTAAATACTGTTCCACTTGGGGATACCTAATGATTATGTCGTCAACTACATCTCGGAATTCAGCAACTGTTAAGGTACCAGAGTTGTCTGTGTCCGCAGCTGCAAATATGGCCACGATATCTTCCTACATATGACGATACTAATTAATTAAAAGTGTATTACAATATAAATATGGTCGACCCTGGATTCCAACTTCCAACCGTGCCCCAATAAGAAACAAACATTACAGTTCAAAAGACCAGCTTTGCCCAATATTACAAGGCAAGACCAAGTTATGAGAAAACATTCCAAAGTCTAATATGCTACATACTTTCTGACAGGTCTGACAGGTAAAGGTTTTTCATACCATGATTTTACGTTGATCAATTGTAGCGCAATCACCAATGGCATACACATCATCACAACCCTTTACACGCAACCATTCATCAGTTACTAGAACACGTCTATTAGCCTGCACATGGAGCAGAACACAAATTATAATTGACATGTCAACCAAGGTGACAATTCTAATTGACTTAAGAATGTGGAGTTCAATCAGTTCATATAGACGGGGAAAGAATAAGATGTTCCGTATGTGTCAATACCAACTGATTAGGTTGTGAATTCTGGATTTCTCAGTCTTTGACTCTTTGTATGTGCATAAAAGTTGGGGAACAAACCTGTCCAATTTGTTCCATAAAGTCTCTCACAACTGGACGAGTCCCAACGCCGGTAGACCACACCACCAATCCATGTGGAACAGAGCAGACCTCTCCCTTTGATTTCACTTTCACTTTGATTTCCTTGTCTGAAACACTGACAACCCGGCATCCTGTTTGAACATCAATACCATCTCTTTGAAATTTGGTCTCAGCAAAATTACTAATTCTTTCATCAAACCTACAATAAGAAAATAATATTTAATAAGTCATTTTGTGAACATGGTATCTGCTTTGTGAAATTAGAAAAGTTTCAAACTAGCTATAAAAGAGGTGAACTTCCATGATAAAGAGATATTATGTGCATCTAATGCTTAAGTATCCACAAATCAAATTGCTGAAGCTGCACAGCAGTAAAGTACGGAAATATATTCCATATTCTAACTGTAGCCATCAAAACTTCTCCAAAAGAAACAAAAAATAATAAAAAAATGTGAGTGGATGCTTTCTTACATGTTCAAGATATGATCTCCTGATTGGATTAATGTTATTTTCACAAGATCCTTAACCATGGGATATAACTTGACTAAATCTTCTTGGAAATAATCATGCAGCTCTGCAGCAAATTCAACCCCAGTAGGACCCCCTCCAACAATTACAAAATGAAGATTCCTCCTCCGCTCCTCTTCACTAAGACCTGGAAGTACAGCAGTTTCAAAGCAATCTATAACACTGGTACGAATCTTCTGAGCATCTTCTACTTCCTGCATGCGGAGGGTCAAAGATACATCTTTAAGTAATCACAGATAAGAACCTCATAAAAGAAGACTACGAGCAACTTGATTTTCTTGACAAGCCCATTTGAAAATTTTAAACAAGCAGGAAGGTGTTGACAAGATTAAATGCTGCATAGCTCAACTAGATTGAAAATGAATTGACTATACCTTCAGAAAATGACAGTTCTCCGTTACCCCAGGGGTGTTAAACGTGTTTACTTGTGC
>BDJD01008623.1:0-26868 GCA_002564525.1 Rosa multiflora | reverse complement strand
ATTTGGACTACTGCCAGAGCTAGAATCTGTTTGAAAGACATCATTTTGAGGTAACTGGTAAATTATGGCAAAACAGAAATTAATGTATCTCTTGCACATTAACTATTATTTCGAAATGATTATCATGTTAATGGATATCAACAGTTATTTCCTCTTACAGCGCCAGATCACATGACAGGACCAAACTCGATAGATAATCTTAAAAATTGCAAATCTTGGGGTTGAAAATTGGATTGATTATGCCCAGCTTAATACTCCAAGATTAAAAAATTAAACTTTATTTCCACTAATATTCCAATTTCTCAGTAACCAAGTTCCAAAAAAGGGTCAAGTGCCTGGTAGGTGAAGGAAAAAACGAGATTTGGAGTTCATGAATCATATGTCAATTTCGTTTCATCAAGACAACCAAAGCAAAGTTTGACATTTAAGTTTTGTTTCTGTCTCTTGTTCTAGTCCTACATTTTTCTCAGAGCTCAAACGGATCAAAAGAGATACATGGAAGCCAAGAAATGGTGAGATGAAAATGAATATCAATAACACAGTGGAAAAGAGAGAGAATTGGGAACCTGATAGTGCCGAGCAGTAGAAGCTGGGGAGCAAAAGGGTATCCATGGAAAGCTCTTGAAGCTCTGATGAAGAAGGACGAGATGGTCATTTTGACGAAGTTGACCAGAGTTGAAGAAGAAGAAGAAGAAGAGGAGGATGGTAGAGAGAGTGGGAGTGACTCCTCAAGACAGTGGAAAATGAATGATTAAGAGAGGGAGCAGACCTTCCCTCTCTGTTTGGTATCCTAAATATAATTTACCAGCTGAGGTCACACGTGGCAGCATGTTGTTGAGCTGTTTACTGGATGAGCCTAAACCAGGGCCCTGTCCTGGTTTAGAATAGTGGACCTGTGGGCAGTGAGACTTTAGCTGGACATGTGGTGCTTCTAATATTTTTCTAATCGTTTGGTCCTATATAATTAGTTTAACTTATTAGGGGAACCTTCTAGTCTTTTACAAATAAATAAGAGCATCTTTAATGGAGTATTCAAATAAGGTGTATCAAAATTGAATTTGAATGATGACTTGACAATGTTATTTTTGTTCAACTTCTTCTTCAATAGATGTGTCAAATAATATTAATATTTTATATATTTTTAAAATTATTTTATTTACAAATAATTGACTTTTTAATCTCTTTCTTCTCTCCTACTTCTTCTCCTTCTCGTTCTTCATCTCCTTCATCACTTCTCCTTCTTAATTCCTTATTTATCCTCTTCTTCTGGGTTTTGTTTTTGACGAGAAACATCAGATGCCCAGAAAGATTAGTGCTTTTCAGGGGTGAATTTATGGACGATGATCGGTGGGTCTTGGCTGGCGATGAAACATGCCTATTGGACGACAGTGAGGGCTGGAGTTGATTGGGGAGATGACGGTAGAAAAGAGGTGCAGCGCGCGGTGAGGTCATAGATGAAGAAGAATGAGCTGTGAGAGAAGAGATGGGAAGTCGATCTCTAGAGATAAGAGATCTGGGTAGGAAGAACGAGAGAGAGAGAGAGAGATAATAAGATAATAAAAGACATGAGTTTGGTGCTGTCAAATTTGATAGCCCAAGTGAAGAGGTCATTTCCACATCAGATTTGGCATATGGGTTGGAGTAATTTCATATGTCTTTTATTACCATTAAAAGTCTCTACGTGGATTTGACTACTCCATTGGAGATGGTCTAAGAGATTAGATCATGATGGTTAGATGTGAATAGTTTATCTATAAACGTGTTAAAATACTCGGACGTATGAAGTAATAGTTACAAGTATATCATCTGAAAATGCTTCTTGTTGAGTAACAAGTTGACAATACAAATAGATATATTAGATTCGTTTTTTGAGTTAAAAGAGGACCAAATTTTGATCAAAACTATAAGAAATGATATACCCTAATACATTCTTGACATATAAGAATCGACGGTAAGTAGAAATGTTCAAACTCTACATGTATTTTAATCTGAAGTGAGATTCATATCAAATGGACCAATTTTTTATCAGAACTATAAGAAATCGTTATGGAGGGTCAACCCCCCCTAATACGATGTTCAATACCTTGATACATTCTTGGCATATAAGAATCACCAGTAGGTAGAGATGTCCAAACTCTACATGTATTTTAATCTGAAGCGAGATTCATATCAAATGGACCAACTTCTTATCAGAACTATAAGAAATCGATACAGAGGATTAGCCCCCCTAATACGATGTGCAATACCCTAATACATTCTTGGCATATAAAAATTAGCGATAGGTAGAGATGTCCAAACTCTATATGTATTTTAATCTGAAGCGAGATTCATAAGGTTGACAACATATATTGTGTGACGTGAAACACTTGTGGCAATCACGTTTTATACATTTTGCAAACCGTTCAGCAACATAATTAAAAAACTAATCATCTAACAGAATCATCAATTAGTAAATAAGTGAAGAAACTGAAATCATTATATACACTTTGACCGAAATTTCATTTTTTTCAATGTAAAACTAAATACCTTACACATTTTTTTGGTTGATATTTTTCACACTATCAAGTTTCTTTCAAAAAATGATGACTATTTACGTGAGTCTCGTTTGCTTAATTTCATGAGTAATTTATAAAATGGAAAGAGACGATGAGTCGCTAGCAATGGTCAATTGGTTGGCACTATCATACTTGCTACCAATTAACCAGGCAACCACTGCAACCATCTTTATTGGATGAATCAGCTAAATTGATCTGAATGGGGGGTCGGAGAAACAACTGTGAAATAGGACCGTCTAAATACAAATACTAAGGACATCCATTATTGAAAGAATTACAAATAGAAAACCCTTTCACGGCTTTTCTCATCTGAAGCAAAGTTGAATCAGATTCCAGACATCAATCTTCATAACAGATTATGATTGTAAACTTGCTAAGATATCAACAGTAATTTCCTGAGATTGCCACTTAAGTAAGCAAGAATATATATCACATGCTTGTTGAGTACTAAAATCAAGGTTAAAGACTAGTTTGAAGGTGATTCCAAGTCAGTGATTGAGTTTATTCCTTGCAGAATTCGTTATAATCAACCTAGCTTAGTCCGTCTTTTGATTTGAAACATATTTTAGTGGGAATCAAACTTTATTGCGAGTGTCGGTAGAGTTAATCTTAAGATTTGGAAATAAACATTGCTGAATGATCCACTTGTAAATGTGATACGGACTGTATTTCCTCGGGGCTACTATCGGTAGGATTCCACTAGCCATTGTCCCTCATGGTTATTTGCAATGGTGATATCAATTCTACTATTGCTCATTTGGCTTTCTTGGATTCCGTCGTCTTCGCGGTTGAATGTTAGCAGCTCCACGTGTGATGTTCAATGAGATTGGTATAGAGATAAAACTGCTCCTATTCATTATTGGCTAAGTTAATCCAATTTTTTTTTGCCCAAGAAATTAGCTTGGTCTAGCCTTTGCCTTTCATATTGCCCGAGAAATTTCCTGAAGTTGCGGGTGCTCTGGGGTTGAAACAACTTCACATTTCGAACGCTTTAATGCTCCGACACTAACACACATGAAACAGAGACTAACTTCACATTCTATGCACCACCGGTCAACCATCATTGAAAAGAGTGAAACCGGTGGCAATGGTTTCATCTCTACCTCGTTTATAATTTTTATAATTGGAGCCTAGTTTAAATATGAACGAGAAATTAAGAATTTATCTCGAAAATTTAATTTGTAACTTCCCTCCACGAATTATTGAGAAGCATACACGCATCGTCAGAGAAGAGGATGGAGGTACCATAAACAACAAGTCACCCTGGAGCAAATCTTCCTTAAGCTAATCTTCCTCAAGCTAAACATCGTCGAGCTAGTCTTTCTCAAGCATCGTCGAATGAAAGCTTAACTTAGATTGCATTGTCGGTGAGCTATGACCTGTTGGTAAGTTATAATTCAAACATTGTAAAAAGTCATAGGTTCAACTCTCACTGACATATGTAAGGGTGGGGTGGGCTAAGGATAATTGCAATTATCAATGGAGATGAGAGGGGGTAGTTGCAAAAATCTCTCTGATGCCTAAATCATAATCTTTATTATCAATGAGTAAGAATAAGTGATTGAATTACTTACCATACCCACTCTTTAAGCTATTTATAGTGCCTCAAACCTTATCCGAATGTTAATTGCAGCTTGGGCCGCAATTCTCTCACCGCACGTCTCTCAAGCTGAGACATGCACTGCGATGATAGGTCGTACACATCAATGGCTCGAGATCACATATTACTCGATCCTCATATGATGGAGCCTATCACTGTATGTATAAGGTTGTAGACCAAGTGCTTGGCCGCAAGTCTCTCGTCCCATTACTTGCGGCACATGCTTTGGAGAAGTAGTTAACTCACTCGAGATTAAGTTTCTTGAGAATTGGTCCCCTCAAGGCTATATATCCTCGAGGTTGTATCCCTTGAGGCTGCGCTTGCGGTTTCTTACTGCTCGGCTATTGAGTCTCCTCTGTCATTTCTATCAAGCCTAGCTAGATAAATAGTTGAGTAGAAAATCTTTACGAAGCTCAATGTGGTTGGAGGAATAACCCAATTCCAGCGTGTTTCGGCTCTCCTCTTCAATACTACACCAAGAACGATTATGGAGGGTCGTGGATCTTAAGCATTGGCCAGATTTTGGGACCAATATCATGGTCGGAGGTGCCGCGGGTTTAGGGTTTAGGGTTTAGGGTAGTAACCGTTGAGGCGCTAGTGCTTATCATTGTAGGTGAATGGAATAGGACACATGAAATTTACAGATCAAGTCTCTACCTCTAATAACTTCTATAACCGGAGCTTAGTGGAGTATGAACGAGGAATGAGGAATTTACCTCAAAAAAATTTCAACCAAAATTTTACAATTATGTTTTCTCCCTCCACAGATCAATATGTTTGGTGACATTAGAACCACAAAGAAGAGAGAAACACAACCAAGTGGTGACGGAACTCGAGTAAGCAAGAAGAATCTAGTTGCAATCTGTTTAGGTTCTGCTTTGGGTTCTCCTCTCGATCAATTAGATGTGCATGGTTGGTGGCGCTAGAATCACAAGGAAAAGAAGAATACAGTTCAAGCAGTGACGGAGCTCGAGGTAGCTGGATAAAGAATAACCCGATTGCAACCACTTTAGGTTCCTCTCTCTTGGATACACCGCCACGAGTGGTTCCCGAGGATTGTTTAACCCGGACGCTTACTAACTAGGTGGACCGATTCCATTACCAATGGTGATGCAGGGTGACACAAGAGCAGAGAACAAACCGAGTCATTCACTGCCCCGTTTCGCTCTCAAACGGACCAGTTCTCATTCTAATAGTTTCATCAGTACATACTGTTCCAAAAGCAAGTCCATTTAAACAGAGATCAGAGGGTCGTTCATCACCAAATTCTATCTCACGTGTTTCATATACTACATGCTTGCTCCTGGACAGAGCACTGATATAAAATCAGTCAATTTAAGTTCAACTCCTTAAACTTAGGTCTCGTCTTTTTATCTTGCTCTATTTTCCTCTACATTCTTGATAGTTTGATACATTGTTACATTAATAATTACTCAATTTGTTCCAACATCTTGCTCCGTATGCAGAATAGTAAAACACTAGCCAATGAAAAACAGTTCAATAAAATCAAATCAAATTGACAATGAAATTTTACAATAGCAAAAATGTAGTGCTGTTATTTAACTCCACTCTCTATAGAACTAGAGATGAAGCTGATAGACAACACACAATTTATGAGTTTTTCAGACTCTACCAGCAATTGAACAGGCTATGAGTATAGTAAAACTCAATTCAAAATTTCAAAAGAAAACAACGTAGTCACAAAATCTTCAATTCAAAGCATTGTAGTAAAAATGCCTCAGTCACAAAGGTTTCTGTCAATGGAAAATAGCTTCCACGAGTAGGTTCTCCCTGCAAAACAGGGTCTCGCTTCCACTACACCTCAATCACGTTGGATTGTAACCATCACCGGCATCATAACACAAACCCTAAACCCTAAAACCAAAACATAAAGCAAATCAAAAACCTCAGTTAAATCCATTGAAGTCATATGAAATGTAGCTTCACCAAGGGGTTCTCCCTTTTCAGGGTCTCGGCTACACTACACCTCAAACAATCGGATTGAATCATCACTGGTCTCATTATCTAAATCAAGAAACAAAGACTAAACTTTTAACGAAACAATTAGGCTCAGAGTATAAGACAGCTCTCTCTATCACGAATTTTCTGAAGCAGAACTGGCATAAAGCTGTAAAATTAATCATCACCGCCAAAATTTTCACCAAAAAGATCCAAACTTTTTCAATAACAAAAATCAGAAAAAAAAAATGGCTCATATCAAGAAATTCAACCATTGATTATCATGTTATGCTTCACAGATTGCTCTCAGAAGCGCGGATAATTTGTAATCATCGCCACAAATTCACAAAACCAAAAAGTAAAATCAAATATAGCGGACGTTTTTAGAGGCAAAATCATGGGCAGAGATAAACCCCCACGTGTAGACACCGCAAGTGAATGTGTGCCTCCATGACTAGCTTTGATTTCATGGATTTTATCAAAAAAACAAGCTAAAGGTGTGTCGAGGCACCAAAATTGAAATTGAAAGTAAAAAAAGCAAAGGAGGAATAGAGGACGAGATGTAGCCGTCGATTTGACACAGACAAAGCTGTAGGAAAGAGCGAAGCTAAACTGCAACACTTGACGGCGCCGTTTTAGCACGAGCATTGGGGCTTTCTTCTTCAGCGATAACTCTCAGAGAAGCCCGGGGTGCATCGTGCGTGCTTATTCAACCACATTCAAACTTAAATCTAAATCAAAGCAAGAACAAAACTTTCACAGAGGATTTGGAGTTAATTGGAACTGAAGACCTAGAAGAGGAGAGGCTACGGGATTTCTTGTGATGTTGAAGCAGCTGTGGGGGTTGTTTATATAGGGAATCGAAAGCCCAAACACAAACCCTAGGGCTTCCTTTGCCTTTTGCTTACCGGTTCTATACGGCGCCGTTTCCTTGGTTTCTTGCCACGTCATTTCGCCTCATTTTTATAGCAAATTCTCTTTCTCTATAATAATTACGCAAGTGAAAATTAGTAAAAGTCATATAACATTTCACGGTAGATCAGTTAAGTGGTAAAAAAATTCAATTTCGTATAAGGTATGAGATCGTCAATTCGACTCAAAAATGTCATGTTCTAGTGATTTAAAAGATAAAGAAACATCTTATCGCAACCGTTACAGTGAAAAGAGTATTAACGTGAATGTTACAGTAGTTTTCATTTTTGTTCGGTATCTTTTTCAGTTTTGATACATAGAAATAAATAAGAAATTAAATTTATTACATAGAATGATCCCACTTCCCCTAATCTTCTCTTTTTCCCTCGTGCTTTTCTAGATGTTACAATTTCCTGCCTCAAACTTCCGGGCAAAACACAACAAGACAACTCTTGTTGCATATCTTTCACTAACAAAAATCTCAAATACATTTTCAATCCACTAACACACAACTACGTACAATTTCAAGTAAGCTCAACTTTTGAGTCGAAAACAGGTCAAACAAAACTCTTTCCATACTGCTGGAATTTGGGAGATGGCTCTAAGCAGCTACAAGGGCCGGTATATGTTTCTGTCACCAAAACTTGAGACATCTCATAAGACACAAGGTCATACTATCTTCCATGTTAGATGCCGGTATCCAGCCCACTTGGCAGCAAGCCGAATTCCAATAGCTAAGGCTGCGCCCAACAAGGGCAATGGAAGCTTCCTGTTGGTCACTACAACATCTTCCTTTCTTTCAGGAAGCTTCTTCGAATGGTTATAAATGGCCAATGCCAGAAACAATGGTATAACCAAAACTCTAATCCACGGTTCTCCAACAGCAGCCAGCACAGCGGCGCAAGGCAATGCAGATGTAACATCATCCCTCTTTTTCACAAATCGTGAGTAACCATACAAACCCACTAGAATCGTGTAGAAGAAAGGCTCTGAGATGTAATTAAACACAACTGCATAGCCTACTACTCCAGATAACGTGAGCAGAATAGGTTGGCAGTTTGCTGAGTTTGGAACGACAGCTTCTGCAATAGCAAGAACAGCTGAAGCCAGCATGATAACTGTAGTCAACTCTCGAATTGGAGCATATGCTACTATGCCAGAGTAGTAAGCGCGAACAGCATAGATAGTTGTTTCTACGAATCTGATCGTGTAAGTGATAGGATCACCTATGAAATGGAAGATAAGGGCCAAGCAAAGCTTCAAGAGGTATCCCACAAATTGGACAACAGCCAGTGCACCCTTTTTCCAGTTAGATAACTCTAACAAGACAGCTCTCCATGCATAGATGAGGAAGGCCAATGCTGCACATCAATAACATATAATCGTTAAGGAAGTCGCAAATGCTATGTATTGTTTACAAGCAATTCAATATACGAATTCTTTATGGGGTTCCACTAAGGATTTAAGAGTTATACTGAGTTAGTGTGTTTTATGATACTATTACTGAGTTCACATAACAGTAACTATAATGATTAACCAGCAATTCAAAAAAATAACTGCATGGGCATTCGCTAAGGCTTTAAGAGTTATAAGAAGTAATTTACTTCGTTTTATGATACCACTACCCAGTTCATATAACAGGAACTAGAATGATCACAAGAAGAGCGAAGCTAAACTGCAACACTTGACGGCGCCGTTTTAGCACGAGCATTGGGGCTTTCTTCTTCAGCGATAACTCTCAGAGAAGCCCGGGGTGCATCGTGCGTGCTTATTCAACCACATTCAAACTTAAATCTAAATCAAAGCAAGAACAAAACTTTCACAGAGGATTTGGAGTTAATTGGAACTGAAGACCTAGAAGAGGAGAGGCTACGGGATTTCTTGTGATGTTGAAGCAGCTGTGGGGGTTGTTTATATAGGGAATCGAAAGCCCAAACACAAACCCTAGGGCTTCCTTTGCCTTTTGCTTACCGGTTCTATACGGCGCCGTTTCCTTGGTTTCTTGCCACGTCATTTCGCCTCATTTTTATAGCAAATTCTCTTTCTCTATAATAATTACGCAAGTGAAAATTAGTAAAAGTCATATAACATTTCACGGTAGATCAGTTAAGTGGTAAAAAAATTCAATTTCGTATAAGGTATGAGATCGTCAATTCGACTCAAAAATGTCATGTTCTAGTGATTTAAAAGATAAAGAAACATCTTATCGCAACCGTTACAGTGAAAAGAGTATTAACGTGAATGTTACAGTAGTTTTCATTTTTGTTCGGTATCTTTTTCAGTTTTGATACATAGAAATAAATAAGAAATTAAATTTATTACATAGAATGATCCCACTTCCCCTAATCTTCTCTTTTTCCCTCGTGCTTTTCTAGATGTTACAATTTCCTGCCTCAAACTTCCGGGCAAAACACAACAAGACAACTCTTGTTGCATATCTTTCACTAACAAAAATCTCAAATACATTTTCAATCCACTAACACACAACTACGTACAATTTCAAGTAAGCTCAACTTTTGAGTCGAAAACAGGTCAAACAAAACTCTTTCCATACTGCTGGAATTTGGGAGATGGCTCTAAGCAGCTACAAGGGCCGGTATATGTTTCTGTCACCAAAACTTGAGACATCTCATAAGACACAAGGTCATACTATCTTCCATGTTAGATGCCGGTATCCAGCCCACTTGGCAGCAAGCCGAATTCCAATAGCTAAGGCTGCGCCCAACAAGGGCAATGGAAGCTTCCTGTTGGTCACTACAACATCTTCCTTTCTTTCAGGAAGCTTCTTCGAATGGTTATAAATGGCCAATGCCAGAAACAATGGTATAACCAAAACTCTAATCCACGGTTCTCCAACAGCAGCCAGCACAGCAGCGCAAGGCAATGCAGACGTAACATCATCCCTCTTTTTCACAAATCGTGAGTAACCATACAAACCCACTAGAATCGTGTAGAAGAAAGGCTCTGAGATGTAATTAAACACAACTGCATAGCCTACTACTCCAGATAACGTGAGCAGAATAGGTTGGCAGTTTGCTGAGTTTGGAACGACAGCTTCTGCAATAGCAAGAACAGCTGAAGCCAGCATGATAACTGTAGTCAACTCTCGAATTGGAGCATATGCTACTATGCCAGAGTAGTAAGCGCGAACAGCATAGATAGTTGTTTCTACGAATCTGATCGTGTAAGTGATAGGATCACCTATGAAATGGAAGATAAGGGCCAAGCAAAGCTTCAAGAGGTATCCCACAAATTGGACAACAGCCAGTGCACCCTTTTTCCAGTTAGATAACTCTAACAAGACAGCTCTCCATGCATAGATGAGGAAGGCCAATGCTGCACATCAATAACATATAATCGTTAAGGAAGTCGCAAATGCTATGTATTGTTTACAAGCAATTCAATATACGAATTCTTTATGGGGTTCCACTAAGGATTTAAGAGTTATACTGAGTTAGTGTGTTTTATGATACTATTACTGAGTTCACATAACAGTAACTATAATGATTAACCGGCAATTCAAAAAAATAACTGCATGGGCATTCGCTAAGGCTTTAAGAGTTATAAGAAGTAATTTACTTCGTTTTATGATACCACTACCCAGTTCATATAACAGGAACTAGAATGATCACAAGAAAAGAGTTGGCTCACAGATCTGTTTAAACTGACTATAGGAACCAGCACTTTCTTCACTGTGCTAAATGATATCTAAATTTCTTCAGCATCAAGAATCAGCAAAACCTTTTATCAAAAAGAAAACTCATTGTGAAAGAATACCCTCAAGAATGGAGAAGTAAGAGACACCAATATGAGGGCTTGTCCAATTCTACCCCTTCCAGTCCACACAATTCATACACATAAAAATACGAGACCACACTTCAACGGTTTCACTGAAACTCTGCCAATAACCTTACTTGTGTTATAGACTTATAGCATATGAAAATGAATCACTGATGTTAATGCCAGAGCATGCATAGTTACAGAACACTTCTTCAAACACAATACTATTACTAAACACCATCCCTTTCATGAAAACGTGCTGCCAATATCTTCTGTCTTTCTTCTCAAGTAATACTTTAAAGAGATGCCTAAAGTATCAAAGCCCCTATCACAGTTTTTGAATGGTAGTGAGTAGTGGCATTCTAATAGTTTTTCTTTTGAGATATAATATGTTTAATTTCAGTCTTTTAAGTTTATGTAGCAAGCAATCCCAAATTTGAGGAAGCCATAGTAATAAATGTGAACATATGCTTTCTAACACTAAAAAAATCAACTAATATGTATTTGTACTTGCATGAAAACAAGAAATCCAGTTTATTAATCATAATGTCAATGATATTGCTTCCCACAATCATTCAATGGATATCATCACAAGTAAAACCAGAACATTCCCAACTTGCTTAGCTAATGAGATATCGAGAATTCATATATTGTGCTCAAATAAGCTCAAATATTAGACCCACATAGTTAATTCTCACTCTTAAGTAAATGTTAGTGTCCCAATTCCATACAATCCCAAAGATTCAAGCTTTCATTTTCCTCACTTTTCCAACCATCAGCAATTTCCCAGAAAACACCAAAAAGATAGAGAAAGGGAGTGAAGCATTTTACCCACAAACCAAGGCCACCTCACAGGAGGGTCAGGAGCTTCTTTGGTCAAGTACCTAAACCGCTCCGGCATAGTACTCTCCCCCCTACTTTCTTCCTCAGCTTCATCAACACCATCCTCTTTTGCACTCACACGAACCCTTAACTTCCTTTCCAACAAAAACCCAATTGCTTTCCCTGAAAACCCAGGAAAATTATGGGTTTGGTTTGTGCTCAAAGATTGGATTTTGGTTGAAGAGCGAAAAGGAATGGTTTGGTTATGAAGTCGAGTGGTGAGAGGAGAGAAAGAAGTGATTTTGGGTCTGAGAAAAGAGGGGTTTGGAGAGGTGAGGATGGGAATGGTGGTCGCCATGGCCTGGGATTAGAGAGGTTTAGGCTCTGCTGCCATTATCAGTATCAGGGATGGAGTAGCAGAAATTGGTTGCTGGGGTTTTGAAGGTTTTGACTTTCTCACCATCAAGCCCAAAGTTGATAAAATGATCCACATCTAAAATGTCCAGCCCACAAAAAACCCATTTCCTTTTCTTTTTTTTCTTTTTTTGGGATACAAAACCCACTTCTTTTTTCTTTTCTTTTTTAATTATAGTCGGAAAATGTAAAGAAAACTAGTGAAAAAAAATTAAAAAAATGGAGGAGGACTGGAGGGCCATATTCTTGAACATATAATTTAAGCAGTAGCACACTACCAGTTCCTGTTTTTTTTTCTCTCTCTCTCTTTTAATTGAAGCATTTGTTTGGGCGGGGCATGTTCTATAATGTGTGTTATTCCAGAACTGAGATACATTATGTACTGGATTTCAGAGCAATTCACTACACAAGTACATATGTAATTCAATGTTGAAGAGAAATGAACTTTGCCTGATTGAAGATTGTTTACAGTAGGATGCTATTTATACAACAAGTCAACAACTGATAAAGACCTAGCTACTACTGGACAATGGATCACATGTTCTTTCTGAAGGAGTTGTCTGTTGTACAATTGAAGTGTGTGGTTTGGGTGAAGTCTGGAGCTGACATATAACAACAAAGAACTGGTTTCTTGTACTATTGAGACAGTGCACGAGTTGTCTCCTCTTGTGGGGAAGAATTCCAGATAGTTCCATTGGGTAAGGATTGCCTATGTGCATCCTCATTGATGAGGCTGCTGTGGTGATCATCTTGATGTGAGATTATAGTGTTATTACACCCCCGCAAGCTGATGAGCGGGATGAGCACAGTCAGCTTGGAACTGAGATCAAAGAACTGATGTTTAGGAAGACTCTTAGTGAAGATATCCACAACGTTTGCAGCTGATGAAATGTGGTGAAGCTGCATTGATTTGTTTGCTAGAGGTTCTCTGATGAAGTGATAATCCACATCTACATGCTTCGTTCGATTGTGAAAATCAGGGTTTGCAGCCAATGCAATGGCAGAGGTACATTGTCACAGTAGAACAAGGGGGGCTGTACAAGAAACACCTTGAGACATCAGCAAAACCACACCTGATCACTAAACTTGGAAAGGCAAAGAGGTTTGAAACAAAGCAAAACCACACCTGATCACTAAACTTTGAAGAATGAAGATTGATGAGACGAAACGAAAGAATGATTGTTGGGTTAGAACAAAGAGGATTGAAGAGGTGAATAAAAGATTTGAAACGTTGTGAATTAAAAAGAAGGGTAAAGAGTGAGGAAGAGAATGTAAGAGGGTGAATGAACTAGCTGTGGATCAGAGTCGATACGCAAAGGTTTCAAAGGAACATGATTTTCTTTTGCAGAGAGAGTGAGTGAGTGAGTATGAACAAAGGAGAATGGGAAGGAGATTTTAAAGAGAAATATAAGAAAACTTATATGAAGTTGTTGAACAAGGACTGATAAAGGAAACTCAAAACTAAGTGAAGAGAAAACAGAGAAGGAGCAGATAAGAGGTAGAAGAGAGATGCCATTGCAGAAGAGTGACCACTGAAGAAGAGAGAGATAGGCAGCGACATTAATGCAAAAAGAAGATTGTGCAATCAAAATGTGAAAGAAGATTGAAGTTGCGGTTGTGCACCATGAGCTGGAGTATAAAGCTGGAAGAAAAGCTTGTATACCTGACGTGAAAAAGAAGAGCTTGACGCTCAAAAGGGGAGGGCTTCATGAGGGAGAAGAATGAGTTGAGAGGAGAGAGTTTCACAAGGGGAGGGCTCCAAATCGGTGCCATGAAGAGAATCAAACAGCTATTAAGCAAGAGTTCTAAATGAATATGACCTTCTTCTTCTTTTTTGTAGATAAATGAAAATTTTATGGAGCAGAGGGAGTGAGAGAGCAAATGAACAGAGGAATGTGGTTACTATTCTCCAAACAACAATCTAAGCGTACGTAATGGAAGGAAGCTATAGAGGAGAAGGGTTGTTGGGATTTGATGGGAATTGAAACATGGTGCTTCTGCCATGATAATTGAGAATGAAAAACTGAAGTGAAAGATGAAAGATCTTGGCTTCAGAACGTAAAATGAATTCAAAGAAGAAAATTAGGTAGAAATGAAAATTGAACTAAGGATTGAGAGATGGTGCTATTGGTTTCAGACCTGTGGGTGTATGGAGAAATTTTCTCCATACACCCAGGGAGTGTTTTAGAGATCACAGGATCAAGAGCTATTAAGCAGATGGCTCTGATACCATGAAGAGAAATGAACTTTGCCTGATTGAAGATTGTTTACAGTAGGATGCTATTTATACAACAAGTCAACAACTGATAAAGACCTAGCTACTACTGGACAATGGATCACATGTTCTTTCTGAAGGAGTTGTCTGTTGTACAATTGAAGTGTGTGGTTTGGGTGAAGTCTGGAGCTGACATATAACAACAAAGAACTGGTTTCTTGTACTATTGAGACAGTGCACGAGTTGTCTCCTCTTGTGGGGAAGAATTCCAGATAGTTCCTTTGGGTAAGGATTGCCTATGTGCATCCTCATTTCATTGCTGAGGCTGCTGTGGTGATCATCTTGATGTGAGATTATAGTGTTATTAAATGTGCCTGCAGCATTCCGGGAAAACATAACGCAAATGGAGAATGAAATTGTAATGTGCGATTTTATTCGCGTAAGAATCATGAAATAATGCAGTAATGATGAAGATCATATAAAAAATTTGGGACTATATCAGTAGCTTTAGTATACAGCAATTCAATTTTTGAGGTTGATTTGTAGGCAAGACATCTATACAGACAAAGGAAATCCTTTCCAAATTGTCTGACCTCTCCCAAAAATACTGGTTCTCCACTCTCCAAATTCTTCATTCATATACTTCTTGGGGCAGTGCTCAACATCACAAACTGCTGCATAGTTTTGCATCGTCATGTAGGTTCTCAATTGGCTTCAAGTAGTTTCCACACCTGGTAATCTTGAAGAGTTGTGGTCTGCCTCACACGCCACACCTAAGAATCCACAGTATCACTCTTGAACCATCCAACTACTTCCAACCGGTGCCTTCACACCTTTCTGCCTCATTTCCCTTCTCATTCTCTGAGCTTCATCATGCCTTCCTAAGCTAACATAAATCGTTGACAACAATAAATAATGGGAAGGATTATCGGGCTCAAGTTCAGACAAAGCTTTCCCTGCTATCTCCGCAAGCTCCAGGTTTCCATAAGTTCTACACCCTGAAAGAAGGGCGCCCCAAGCTCTAGCAGTCACCTTCACTGGCATCTTCCTTATGACCTCATACGCCTCGCATAACCTCCCTGCTCTGCTCAAAACATCTACTAAACAAGAATAGTGATCACTGTTTGGTTGCACGCCATAATTACGCATACAATCAAAATAACTCAGTGCTTCATCAGCTAATCCTTCGGCATGGCTACACGTTTTCAGTACCGCAAGAAAAGTAATCTCATCAGGCTCCACTTTCGCCAATTCCATTTCTCTAAAAACATCAAATGCAGCTCTTGCCTCCGCATGAACCGCATACACTGATATCAAACTGCTCCACGCAACCACATCCTTCTCCTTCAAACCTCGGAACACACTATGCGCATTTTCGAGACAACCACAACGCCCATAGGCCTCTACTAAACCACTACTCAACTGAGAATGCGAGTCAATCCCATTCCTTACATCATAACCATGAATTTCCTTAATAAACCTAAAAGCTGCTACACCAACACAAGCACGTAACAGAGCAAGAAGTGTGATCAAATCCGGCTTCCACCCTCTTTCGCACATTTTCCTATACACCTCCACAGCCCTAAACAACCCCTCATCCATCCCCGACGTTCCGGCTATAATGGTGTTATAAGTCGACACATCAGGCTCAACATCCATAGCCTCAAACAACCTCAAAGCTTCAGCAACATCAGCATTGCGGGTACAAACCGAAATCATGGCATTCCACACAACAACATTTCTGTGAGGAATTTCATCGAACAAGTGGCGTGCAGCCCAAAGCGAGACGCATTTGCCGTACATGTCAACGAGAGCGCTGGCCACAAAAGGGTTTGAGAGGAACGACGATTTGGTGACGTGGGCGTGCACGGCGGCGCCGAGTTGGGGGCGACGGACGGCGGAGCAGGACTTGAGGACGAGAGAGAAGACGTGGGCGTCGAGAGGGAGAGCGAGTGAGGCTTGTATGTGGTGGAAGAGGGTGAGGGCTTTGTCATGGCTGCCTTGGTTGACGTGGGAGGTCAATTGCTTGGTGAAAGAGAGCAAGCGTTGGAAATTTGATATGGTGTTGTAGGAGCCCATAACGCAGAATTAGGGACACCAAAATGGCATAATCCTTCTTTTTACTTCATCATATGATGTTAATAATTAGTGGATGACTACGAGAGTCGAATTCAGAACAAAATGAGTTGTCATGTTGTTTTACTCTTGTTTTTCTTCCGTCAAATTTTTCATTGAATAGTAAATGAGTTATTTGACTAGTATAATGAAATTTACGCTTTCTAATTTGTAATTGATACTTATTTTTTTATTTTTTTTGTTGAAATTCTTATAAAAATAAAAAATTTGAATTAAGAAATACAATATGGAGGGCTATTCTTAATTATATTCCATGTGGCCAGAATTTGCAAAGAAGAAAGATAACACCAGATGCCTCGTGTTGGCTTTGTAATGCAGCTGTGGAATCTACAATTCATGTATTTTGGGAGTGTCCTCATGCAAAAAGGGTCCGGAAGCTTTCTTTTTTACGTGAAGTATGTAAGGTATGGCAAGAACCATCTCTATTTGACCTTATTGCACATGTCATTGATACTGCTGTTGGAAGTGACTTGGAAGCTTTTGGATTTATTGTTCGGTGGATTTGGAGAAATAGAAATCTTCACCGTCATGGTGGAAGGACTTTAAAGCCAGAGGAATTAATTTCTGCAGCTGGAGAGTGGCAGCTACAATTTGATGCAGCCAATGCGAAAGCTAACAAGTGTGAACTGAGAAGAGATGTGCAAGGAACAGCGAAGGAGAATCTGAATTTTGAGCGTCATGTTTGGAAACCTCCTAATTTGGGCTGCCTCAAGATGAATTTTGATGGGGCAACGGATGTTAAGAAAGCTGTATGTGGGCTGGGAGTTATTTTCCGGGATCATCAAGGAAATCTACGAGGGGCTATGGCAGTTCCCAGGTTGGTAATATTTCACCGAGGGCTGTGGAGTCTTTGGCACTACTGCATGGTCTCAGGTTTGCTCTACATGTTGGATTTTTGAGTTTAGAAGTTGAGGGAGATGCGCTAACAGTACTAAATGCATTGCATGATGTGAGTGGTGATCTAAGTTCAGAAGGCCATATTTTAGATGAAGTTAAGCAATTAGTTTTATCGTTTTGTAGTTATAATTGGCACTTTGTGAAGCGTGATTGTAACATGGTTGCACATCGCCTTGCAAATGAAGCTTTGCAGTTAAGTCAACCTTTTTTGTGTTTGGAGTCGGGGCCAGTTTGGCTCCATTAGTGTGTCAGTAAGGACTTCACTTGTGAAGTCTAAAGTGGGGAGAGTCTTCTTTAAAGCTCTTGGTACCCAATATCATTGTAATCTTCATTCTTTAATGAAGCTATTCATTGATCAAAAAAAAAAAAAGAGAATGTAGTCATGTAGATTGTAAAATGAAGAGGGGGAATTTCCCTATTCATAATCCAATTGGTAAAATAATAAGCAACACAACCAAAAAATTGATCACTTCAGTTTCTGTACATGATGATTAAGTCTGTGCAGGGTACATGATGATCAAGTTCAAGTCTGTGCAGGGTTCTTATGCATGCTATGTTGCTTTAATGAAGTAAACGTTAAGCAAATATTCTTAATTAACATGTAGTACAACAAGCGCGAACTCCTTCGATCTTCTTTAATTGTCTTAAATTACAGTTCAATACAGAATCTGAATCTCTAAGCAAATGTTGTTTTATGGATCGAAACTCGAGACGCTGGTGCCATCCAATTCAAGGAGTCCATTAAGGCAGAATGTGTCACTTCAGTTATAGAAGTACCGATCTCTACATCAAGATGCTTGAGACTAGGCAATGGTGGGGTGAATCCGTTTCTTATCCGCTCTGGAAAAGTACATAGCTCCGCCCTCGTAACATATAGAATTACTTTTCTAGAGCAATTAAAATTTTCAAGACACTTTTTCAGATGGTAGAAATATTCCCATGGAAAGGGACCTGGGGGGTCTGCTGGTCTATACAAGAGGTCGATTCTAGCCTCCGATAAATTTGGAAAGTTCAAAGAAAAGAAAGGCTTGATGGGTTCTGAATCAGAAAATACAAAACGTTTCAGGTTCTGGCTAAAGATTTTTATGTGTTCCCAGTACTGCCAGTTGCATTTATGCAAAATCAAACTCTCGAGCAGGGGAAAACTCGAACTGAAGCCTTCACACCATTCGCTTTTCAAGAATATGTCAGAGAACTCTATGCTTCTAACTCTTTGACATGAGAAAATGTTAAAGAAGTGCCACATATACCGGCTAAAAACGTTTCCATGAAACTTAAAAGATTCGAGATTCTCAGCTTCAACTTGAATACCCCGCACGTCGCAGTCAACAACTTCCAAGGATTTGAGGCTCAAACTCAAAATCTTAAGATCCGAGAGGCCGGTGCACGAAGTTAACAAGAAATGCTCAAGAGAAGGGCATCCGGAAATTAAGTGCATGAATGACAAGGTACTCCTGAATTGCACTTGTTTTAGGGACAAAATTTTCAAAGAAGGAAGGTTTATAGGGTCAATGCTGTCCTTCACAGTCACACTCTGCAACTTTAGGGTGGTTAAGGATTTTGCATTGTTGAGAATTGCTTGTGGTAAGAAGAAGGGTCTGTAAGATCTCACCCCGGATTCTCTTCCTCTTATAAAGGAGATTTGTAGCTCTTTAACATTTCTCTCAACCGCTAAACTCAACCACTTGCTTACAATAGTAGCACCTCCAAAGTACCTCATGTGAAGCCTAAACTTCTCAATGTTAGACTCATCTTTTCCACGGCGCTTCAAGCACCTTCTCATGAAGTTGATGAACATTTTTCGTTTAAGCTTACGGTTATCAGCAGATGGCTGCCCATCCTCATCCTCGTCGAAATCTAACACAGGAACCGAAGACCATAAGTGCCCCCATTCCTTCGAAAGAATGCCGGCCCGGACGGCGTGTTTGGTGGAAAGGAGAGAGAGGACTTGGTGGATGAAATTGTCGGGTAACTCAGCTGTGTATGTGTCCATGACCATTCTGGCGTCGTATTGTTTTTTATCATGGTTTCTCTCTGCGTTTTTTCTTTTCCTGGCCATAGATAATCAAAGCATACAGAGAAATAAAAACTTGAGGAAGACCAAGGACGCTTATAAACACATGTAAGCCTTTCTTAAAAATTCTATTCCCAGTCGGTAATGGTAAGGAAACCAATTCTTTCCTAGTCGGTAATGGTAAGGAAACCAATTCTTTTCTAGTCGGATAAAGTATCCTTATTGGATTTTACAATTCATTTGCATGACAGAGTCTAACTCCTTAAACGAGCAGGATTTGACACTAACAGACGTTCAAAATTGAAGAATTCCATTTCCCCGAGTTTAGACATGTCCAACGACCATTAGGATTAATATGTACGTAATGAAATTGTATGAGAATTTTGAAGAGAGGGGTGCATCTACTTCGTTCATTGTTAGAGGAAAATCTAGAAATGATTATAAATTTTGTAATTCTTTTCATTATGTTATGAAATTAGCATTTTCAATATGTAAAATATCCATAATATATTTGATGAGGGATTTAGATTCTATGAACCGTCGTATCTGATTCGTAACAAGCATTACATATTGGCTATATATGTTCTGAATTCGCAATGATTTGTAATGCACCTTTTCAGAGTTTGACTATTGTAGTAGAGACATTTTCTATGTTGGGAGCCGCAACACAAAATTCATATATGATCATATGAAGAGTGTATTACTCCTACATGAAGAGTCAAACTCCTAGATAGCTCCACTTAATAATATGTCAAAGTGTCAAACGGTAAAAGATCAATGCAATGGTACGTTGTGAGTAAAGCTAGATAAATCATATTTTTTGGTACCACATGTATCTCATTTTAACAACTGATGTAACACAAAGTCCAACCTATCAGAGAATTTTATTCAATAACCTGGTTGTGTATCGGTCTACGATCTCTGCTAGAGCTAGTAATTTTAGCTGCAATTTTTTTCTTGTATCTTATTTGTTGTTTGTCTGTTGGGGCCCTTTATGGGCTTTTGTTTTCTCCTTATTGGATTAAAAAAATTATTCAATAAGTTCTGAACTATCACGTGTCTGTGATACGAGACAACTTGATTGGTCCCTGTAGCCTTACTTTAATAGTTATTGGTCTACTTTCCTCTTCTTCTTCTTTTTGCCCCTGCATGCTCATTATTGCTTATATTATTTGCAAAACATTGAAGATTAGTAAAATGTAAATTCATACTTAATATGAAGTTTTCCAATTTACCAACGGAACTCACTGTTTTTACAGTGGGTAATTTGCTATGTGATCCTTCTAGTGCCCCAACATTTTACCACGAGTAATATTAATTATATGGTAGGTTTTTTTTTTTTGAGAATTATATGGTAGGTTTCTTTCTTAAAAGAAAACAAAAAAAACAAAAAAAGGGGGTAATTCTAAAACGTAAGCATTCCTTCCTTTGTTTTGGTCAAAGTTCGAAGCGTCCAGTCTCCATGCGCGTATCCCCCGAACTACGAAGAACGCGCCAAGACAGCAAAACTGCACTGTTCAAGGCTTCAGTTTTAAGTTTACTGAACTCACGAGTCACAGCCTCGGCCAGCCATAACAGGAAACATGAAGGAAATCGAACCCATGATTTTCCTTCCCTTCCGTAAATGGGAAGAATCTCGATTATCCAAAACACCATGCCAACGTCTCATTTAGTCATTTATTTCTCAAGTAATCCGAGTCACTTTGTTTCCTGTTTTGAAATGCCTGCTTTTATTAGGGGTTTGAATGCTAGAAAAACCATGACTCGACTCCTTCTCTTATCTTTTTCCTTCTCATCAGAACCCACAACTTCCCAAATCCCCATCTCTTTCAGGCCTTTGTCTTGGGTTTTATAGTCGTCTGCTGACTGATAGCGGTTCTGGAGTCAATACTCGGATAACAGTTCAGCTTTGACTAGGTTTGTTTCTATGTTTCACATCGATTTCTCTGTAATGTAATCACTATTATGCAATGCTCGAATTGGGTTTCTGTAGTGTTGAATTCATTGCCTCGGATGTCGGGTTCTTTAAATCAGAATATAGATAACTCTGTTATACATCACATACACAAAGAAAGCACTAAAAAGGTAGGACCTTTCTAACTCTAACAGTGAAGAAGGAGATGTGTTTCCATTCCCTGAGTGGACTAACCAGATGTTAAGAAATTGGCTTGAGGGATTAGACTGATTTGGAAACTGTGATTTGATACCTACTGATACCACCGTATATTGGGATTATTAGGAGAGGCCTTTTCAATTATCATTATCTACTCTTGAGGATAACTAAACGGTTTATGTGGAAGTTTTTGATTGTTTTCCACAATTTCAAAGTTAAAACTTAAAACTTAAAACCACCTAATTATTTAATGGAATTGCAGCTTATTTAAGTATTCTTATTGTGCTTATGTTTTCCTACCTCATATGTTGTTTGTTGGCTTCCGTTAAAGTTAGATCCATATGCAAAGTTTGTACTATTATCTCATCGGTTTTGTTTGATTTGTTCTGTTTTCCTTTTGCAGGCCTCCAAGAAGACAAATGGGTAACATAAGAAACGATGAATTACCAATGCTACCTTCACAATTACCATCCAGTTACGAGAATACATTTAGTTCCATTCCTGTTAATTCAATGGAATCCAGTGGAACTGGAATTGGCCGTGTAGACCATACAGGTTCCTTACAGATTGATAGCAAAAATCCTTTCACACCTGCATGTGTTCCATTCCAGCAGTTTACAGATTGCAATGATCCTCACTGCACATTTTGCAAACCACGTCATAGTTTGAAATCAGTTCAACACAAAAACTACATAGCTTCAAGTTTGTTTGATCATAAGGTCTTTTTCAGACTTATGCCAGAATTCATTCTTTTAGGTGTTTGGTTAATGTGCTTATTATATCTACATGCCATATGAAAACCATGAGGATGTTATGTCACTTTTCATTTTTTCTGTTGCTTTTGTATGTAAACCATCATAACGTGTAGTTGTTTTTATTCTGTTTCTTTTAATCATAGAAGAGGGTCGCCATTGCTTAAAGGTGGTAGTGAAATTGTTTAGTCTGTGTAGTTGTGTTTCTAAGGTAGTGGTGGTGATGTCGCTTAGCCTAGGCTTTTTCCCAAGCATGTCAACCAATTTTGCTTGCTTCTCTTATGTTTAATATTGATATATAGCTGAGAGAACTTCATGACTGAACCAACTTCGTTGCTGATCGATTGGTGCTATGTGCAAGGAGTGGATTCAGTTGACCATTGACTTGAGCATCCACATAGTTTCTCAAACCTTTGCCTTTGTTTTTTTACCCAACTTCCCGTTCTTCTTTTGAAATTTAAAGATTTGTATTTTATTCTACCTGCAATATTTCTTTCTTATATCTTTTTTCTGGTGGTCCATTTTTAACTAAACTTGTTTGCATAGGTTACATGTCTGTTCTTTTGGTAGTGTTTTCTGCATGGAACCAAAGAAAGTCCCAGGCAAACCTTACATTTGACTTTATAATGTTTAAATGTCTGTATATTGGCCATTGTAAATGCTTTTATTTTCTTACTATCTATGAAACTAATGCATTAGTCCAAAACTAAAATAAAATGAAACTAATGCAGAATTTGTGATTGTAATTCTCTGCAGCTCCATAATATTCTGTATGGTGATGCTAAGGGATGGTTTAAAAGAACCTGTTCTTTTCTGTATCCATATGTTCTCGGAGTTGTGAACCCTGATGCTAAAGCTGTACGAGGATGGAACAAGTTCTTTGTCATATCTTGCATGGTGGCAGTTTTTGTAGACCCGCTATTTTTCTTCTTGTTATCTGCACGAGAGGTTTGTTTTTCTTCTTTGTGCACAACAGGTCTAGCCCTTAATGTTCTTCTAATTCTTTTTCCTATAAAGCACATATAATAAAGTCTCAAGTTATGAAGCTTATCATTTGTTATTGCTTTTCTCTTCAAATAATATATTCAAGCATTTTCTACAGCTTTTTAATTGGGCTTTTCTAGTCAAAACAAGAAATTTGATACAATGTTCTATTTGCAGCAAAAGTACTTACAGCAGGCAGATGTTTTTGTTTTTATTTCTTGAACTTACTTTGATATCTGTGCTTGCAATTTTGCATTAATATTGATTGTATGTCGTAATTCCTGGAGGCTGCATTCTTGGACGCAGACAAAGCAACAGTTTGAAAATTGCTTTAATATGTAAATGTTGTTTCCTTCTAAGGGTATCTACATTCTTAAAATGCAGGATTATAAGTGCATAACTATTAACTGGGCCATGACCATAATATTAGTGTTTTTCCGGACACTGACGGACTTCATTTACCTATTGCACATGCTTCTTCAGGTAACTGCTTTCACCTTCTGTTTAGAAAAGTCATTCTGAATCTGTGTTATCCATTCGGTGTCTTAAACAAAATGTTGCCTTTTCTTGTTCTTTGTCTGCTTGAGCCTTTCTAAATTTTTATTGTAATAGAAAATATTGTACCATTTAAGTCCCGGCTAAAGTATTCAAATTTACTTATGGCAGTTTAGGTTGGCTTACGTGGCTCCTGGGTCTAGAGTGGTTGGTACGGGAGAGATAGTAGACCAACCATATAAAATTGCTCTCAATTATCTCCATGGAAACTTTTTAGTCGACTTAATTATTGTTTTGCCGCTTCCTCAGGTGAGCTCTCACTTTGAATTGTTTTGATACACTTGATGTGCAATTGTTTAAATTTGATCATTCTAAAAATGTCAAATACAAGTCAATGCATCCAACTTTATAACCCTAAGATTACTTATCTTTATCCTGTTTTCATTAGCTGTTCATCAATATTTTTTTCTACAGACACCAGCATATGATGGGTTTTAGCTTTGATTCATTTCTAGTACTGTTGTTGTTATGATCTAGTTGGTTTAAATTCTTGTTCAGATCATAATGTTGTCGGTTGTTCCTTTGGGATCGTTTCGAGCAAATCAAACAAAGAATCTTCTCCGCCTGGCAGTATTTTTTCAATACTTTCCCAGGTTGTATAGGGTTCTGCCCCTGCTTGCTGGTCAATCTCCAAATGGATTCTTCGTATTCGAGTCAGCTTGGACAAATTTTTTTATAAACACTCTCACTTTCTTGTTGGTTGGCCATGTTATTGGGTCATGCTGGTACCTTCTTGGCTTACAGGTGTGTAGAGTTTCTTTCATTCTCTAACCTAAAGATGCAGATTCCCTCATCTGTTTGATAATACAGTTGTACTCTTTCTTGTTCCAGAGGGTTAACCAATGTCTTCGAGATGCCTGCCATAACTCTAATCTGCAGTCATGTGGGAATTTAATAGATTGTTGCAATGCTCAATCTATTCCAGAGTCAACTAGATGGACAGAAAATGAGAAGGCTGCTGGTTGTTTTAATCCAGAAGGAGATTTCTCCTATGGAATATATACTCCAGTTGTCAATCTCACTACAAGAGATAGCATGACTAAATATTTATACTCACTGTTTTGGGGATTCCAGGTACCTTACATTATATCTTCCAATTGTTTATAACAGAAATATGTTTAGCTGTTTGTATAATTAAAAACAAAGAATATGAATCCATGGTGTCTTTCCATTTCTTTTGATGGAAAAGGGTAAATTATGTTATTGATCAAGGAAACTTCTATATGTTCTCAACATCAAGAAAATGTCAAATATAAGTGAAATTAAATGGAATGCCGGATATCTGTATAGGGAAATTTGCCTCAGTATATTTTTTTTCTTCTTATTGATGATGATGAGTTACTGATGTTGCCTCTTGCACTACCACCACTTGCCCCCCTGTTGGGAGTAATAATTTTCAAATTTGGTTGATAGTGAGTCTACAGATGATGTGGTCAATTTTATTATGATTCCACAAATAAATTAAACCTTTCTGCTGACATGTTATCTCCTGTGGTTTATGAAGCAAATCAGCACTTTGGCAGGAAATCAAACTCCAAGCTATTTTAATGGGGAAATTGTTTTTACCATGGTAATTATTGGACTGGGACTCTTCTTCTTTGCTCTTCTAATTGGAAATATGCAGAATTTTCTTCAGTCTCTTGGACGGAGGTACTACTTTTCTCTATCATATCTGCTTCTTAACTCTTGTACATGCTAAGGCTGCCTAAAAAGGGTATGTTCTGACTGCATGTTTACTGTTTGATCTTGTCTTTATTACCACTTTCTTTCTTCTAGACGTTTTTCTAGAGAAAGAGGTTATTGAAAGTAAAAATCTGTAGTATCATATTAGTTCAGTGCCTTTTCACCAACATGTAGTAGTATGCCACATTGCTGAATGGGCACTCAGTATGATAAATTACCAATAAACAATTTTACTGGTGTATTTGAAATGAGTTATTGCACATTGCAGTAGCGCTGTTGAGAAAAGATATCCAACACTGGCATCCCATTTGTGTTTGTTTCACTTGTTTGCAACTATATGTGATTAGTCATTGTCAAAATATCTAACTGAATATTGATGCAATGTGCATTGCTTCTGGAAATGTGATGTAGTCTTGAAATTTCGGAGTTTGTTATAGTTCCCACTCATGTAAGGTTTTTTTGATGCATCTCAGCCTTTCTCATTTCTTTTTAATTCTCCTCTTCGGGTTTTTGTCTTTTTAGGAGGTTTGATATGTTATTGCGGAGTCGTGATGTTGAGCAGTGGATGAGTTATAGGAACTTACCAGAAGAGCTTAGAAGGTATTGATAATCGAATCACCACTTGGTGTAAGTTTCTCCTTGTCAGATCACATTTATGCTTCCAAAATTTGGCCTTTGGCATTTTACTTTGTCAGACATATGTATACGGCATGCGAATCTGTTCCTTCAAGTTCCATAGTGTTCCATGGCAACAATGCTGACAAAATTCATAGTCACTCAGTCAGTGCTTGCTCTAATCATCAAATTTTCTAATCATCAAATTTTAACTTTGAATCTCCCCATACCTTGCACTCTACAAGATGCAAAGAGATTACTGGTAAAAGAATTACTTGTGATGAAATTTTCAATATATTACGCAGAAGATATTTTTGGCATTTTTTTAATGTTTATGCTGTACTTTAGGGGTGATATTCTTTCTTGTTTGTGTGATCGAATTTAATAATCATGCGCTTGTGATATTGAATTTTCATGAATGAAAATTTTGTCTCAAATATGGATGTCTTGAGTTTTGACCCATGTATTGGTCATCATGTAGGCAAGTAAGAAATGCTGAACGGTATAATTGGTCTGCCACACAAGGTGTAAATGAAGAACTGATTCTGGAAAATTTGCCCGAACACCTTCAAAGAAATATAAGACGCCATCTCTTCGAATTTGTGAAGAAAGTAAGATCTGCTTTGTATTTGTGCTACTTTGTTGCTGTGTGTAATCACTTATATGCTGTCGTCTTGTTGACAATGTCATATCACAAACTCTCACTTGTTAGGAACTTATACTGCACCATTATGAGACAATGCTGATGCGGTTTCATGCTAATTAATGGATCTTCATTGATGCACCATGTATGGTTCAATAACTTAAAAAGAAAATTGCAGGTTCGGATTTTTGCTCTGATGGACGATCCTATCTTAGATGC